>CABHPH010138731.1:0-41655 GCA_902168325.1 Peromyscus nudipes | reverse complement strand
AGGCAGAGCCAGGCAGATCTCTGTGAGTTTGAGGCCAGCCTGGGCTACCAAGTGAGCTCCCGGAAAGGCGCAAAGCTACACAGAGAAACCCTGTCTCAAAAAACCAAAAAAAAAAAAAAAAAGTAATTCAAAAATATAAAATAAATAAAAAAATAAAAGAGACTTGGGCGGGGAGGAATTGTGCTTTATTAAAATACAGTAATAGGGATTGTGGTTTTTTATTAGATAGTGCTCTAAGAAAGAAAAAGGAATGCAGACTTCTGAAAATGACTCAAAGAAAGGATATCAGGTTTACTTCAAAGATGACATGTCAGAATAGTGAAAAATAAATTTACTATCAATAAATGGTGCAATCCAACTGGGTATCCATATGGAAAAATACTTGAATTTTTTCCCATAGACAATAGGGTTTTAAGGGTATAAAGACTAAAATTCTGTCTATAATTTAGAATAGTAAAGGACAGTTTTGTTCATTATTTTAAGAAGATAGGCTTAATCATTTCCAGTTAAAATGAAACTTCAGTTCTTGAAATCATAGTACGGTTGTAACATACCATAAAGACTACTTCTGTGACTGGTTGCTTCTTCTTCTTTTCTTTTCTTTTTTTTTTTTTAACTTTTGAGAACCTATGTGCTAGCATTTTCTATATATATGTTCCTAGGGTGACCCAAAAGCTATGTTGTCCTCTAACAATTTTACATTTTCCTTTTTTCAACAACAAGTCAATTTTTAATCTATGTGTATTTTAATTCATCCTCAGATATAACAACTACTCTATTAGTGATGAATGCTTTCTGTAGATTGTTTACAAATCTCTCTGATGACACATCTTAAAAATTAATTTCTTCATTTATCTTA
Source organism: Peromyscus nudipes (assembly GCA_902168325.1). NCBI lineage: Eukaryota > Metazoa > Chordata > Mammalia > Rodentia > Cricetidae > Peromyscus > Peromyscus nudipes. The sequence continues at coordinate 40,796 of CABHPH010138731.1, read as the reverse complement.
TTAAATGATATTCTATAAGTTGTCCTTCCCTTGCAGTGCAACTGATATTTTCATGTCACAGTTTTTTTCCTCGTAATCATTTTTTCTGTGTATGTGCTCATGAGTATACATGTAATTATTTATATATGTATGTATATATGTATGTATGTATTTGAGTGTGGAGGTCAGTGTTTTGTCTTCATCAGTTAGTCATTATCTTATCATATATATATTTTCTTCCAATGACCACAAGATGACTGATTTGGCTAGGTTATTTGACCAGTGAGCTCTATGTATCTACCTGTCTCTGCTTTCCCAGAGCTGGGGATACAGGCATTCAATGCTCTATCTGGCTTTCTATATGGGGGCTAGTAATTCAAAATTCATGTCACCATACTGATGTATCAAAACTGAATCATCTCTCCCAACTAGTAATCATAAATTGGAGTTCTAAAATTTTTAATGTGAAATGTAAAACTAGATTTTACTTTTTGTGACATGGTCTCCCTATATAGCTGATGCCATTGAACTCCTAGGATAACCCTGAACTTACAGAGATCTACCTGCTTCTGCCTCCTAGGTCCTAGAAATAAAGGTGGGTACCACAATGCCTATTTTTTTTTGATAGAAGAAAAAGTATTTTTAAAAGGATTTGTGGAAATAGTGAAAAAAGCAAACAAGAAGGTAACTACATTAAAATTTATAACTTCTAATAAAAATTCATGAAGAGAAAAAATGTTGGGGGAAAAGTGATTTATTGGGATCTACATGTTATGAACATGTTTCTTCCCATAGCACATAGAAAAAAATTTAAAACATAAAAAGACATACAACTTAAGAGAAAAATCTAAAATAGACTCATTGAGACATTTTGAAATGAAGATATATCCACTAGTAAAACTGGAAAAGTTACGTTATCAAAGTATTCATGATCCACTGTTAAAACTTAATATATGTAATTTTTGAACCAGAATTTCCACTAATGAGTACATAGGTAACATGTATGTGTTCATATTTGTATTATGAAGAAAGTATACAACTTTCCCTAAAACAACAATCGCAGATATCCAGAAGCTAGGGAATAAAAAGAAAAAAATGGCTGCTAGCAGAGTAACGAGAAAACAGTAAGTTCTTCTGCAAGGTATGCAATAAAATAGAGTATTATGGATAATTAAAAGAGGCCAAAATAGTACTGTGTAAAGTAACATGTTACTATTTCACACACTCTATAATCTTGACAAAATAAAAATAAAAACACAATACTGTATAATTCAATTGATATGAATTTCAAAGTAAGTTAAAGTAAGGTAAAATATTGGAAAGTAAAGTGATGATAGTGCTCATTCTGGAGTACAAAGGGGGCCTAGGTAGTGGAAAATAAATTGACTAAACTGTCAGTTCAGCCACTTGGACTCTTATGATTTGAGGGTGTTGCAGTCATCCAGTTTTCCTTTTTATTTCAGACTCATTTTACAAAAGGACAGGCAGATATTCACAGAGTTGGCAATCCACAACTGCACTAAAAAAGAAATGGTCAAAATCTGAGTGTGTAAAACACAGATAGATTCTAAGTTCTAAAAATGCATTCCACAATTTCCTTTCGCTAACAGTCATACAAAACAAGACTTTAAATAAGAGTGTTTTCTGGGAAGTGACAAGAATGATTGATTTTCCCTGGGAAATTTTATTTTTACTCATTACTGGGTTACTGGGTCATTTTGGATGTACTGACAGAGTACGAAAGGAATAAATTGCTAAGGACTTCTCGAGGTTTGCACTTAATCTGTTGTGCTTGAGTTCGGTTTTTTACAAGATTGTCATTTGGAGAAACCATCTCAAAAGACTAGTTGGCATAATCTTTGGTTGATTCAGTGATTTGTATCCCCATCCCTTAGAATACAAATATACAGACAAAGATTAACAGCTTTTGTTGGAGAATGACAGGGGCTGTGTCAAATACATAAAATATGTATAAAAATATAAAACATACAGCTGTGTTAGTTTCTAGGAGAACCAAAACAAGATACCAGGTAGGAAGTAACAAATATATCACTTTCTTATTTATCTGAAGGCTGTATCTTGAAGGTCATAATGATTTTAGGGTTTATTTCTTTACACGTCTTTCCTATCTGATTGATGGCCATCTTCTTCCTCTGTCTTTAGGTTTTGTTCCATTATCAAAATATTTATAGCTTGATTTTATCTTTGTATGAGGACAGCATTTTTATCAAATTAGAGCCCACAAAAGTAACTTCATAAACCTTAAGTTACTTCTATATGGGCCCTGATATCAAATACAGTTACATTCTCCAGTACTATGAGTTAAGAATTTAGTCTAAAAGTTTGATTGTGGTACATTCTTCCCACAAAAGCACATGTGTATTTAATATAAAAAGACCTCAGAATTACTTTTAAATTAATTTTGACATTGATAAGTGGTAGTTATATCCACAGAAGAAACATTCATCCTTCCAAGAGAAGGGAGTGAGAGCAATCCAAATGAGCACATACAATTGAGAGCTAATCTGTTAATACTGTGGACTGAGTCTTCTACCTTTCTCATGTTCCCCAAATTTGAATGCTGAAACCTTAGCAATCATTGTAATTACATTTAGAAATGGAGAGACTTCAAAATAAGTAACTAAGATTTAATGGGTCCCTAAAATGTCATCTAAAGCCAACTACACTGTTGTAGAAGTGAAGCCAGAGAGAATACAGAGAGAAAAGTATGGCCATGTGAGAACATTGCATGAAATTGGCCATATGCAAGAAAATGAACACTACAGGGGATATAAATCTTTTAACCTTGGATTCTGAACCTTCAGAACCATAAGTAATATTTTTTGTTGCCTTTGCATATTCCTATTAGAATAAAAATAAAACACTTCAGAATGGGCACATTATAAAAGCAGAAACATTTTGTAGAGTTATAGAGACAGGGGAGTCCACGGTCATTTTGATGTCTGCTAAAGGTCAACTTTCACACTGGCATCATTTTCTCATAGTGTTTACATAAAAGAAAGAGTTGTAGCACCACAAAGTAGAAGGAACAGAGAAAAGTAAGCAAAAAATAGTTCTTTAAATAATAATATAAAGAAAACCACCAATTACACTTAGGAATGCAGAGTACTTATGACTAAATTGCTTCCTAAATAGCCCTAGCTCATATTACTTTTGGGTGTTGTACAATTCAGTAATTTTCATTTCTGTACTAAAATGATTGACAAAATGAGTTATGGAAAGATTTATTTTGGCATGGTTTACAACATTTTTGTGGTTGATTCCTCAGCTAGTGTGCTTGGAAAGAACATTATGTGAACAGGATCATGTTGCACAGGGAGATCTTTGGATTCTGTAAGAAAGGAAGCAAAGAAACAATGCTTTCTCAGAAAGCTCATTCACCTTTATTCTCTCTACTTCCTTTGTTTCTGTGCAGACTGGGGGTGATACCACTTGCATTCAGGGCACAACTTTTTTTTTTGCATTAGTTAATACTCTCAGGAAATGTCCTTAAAAATGCAATCAAAGATGTGGTTTACTTAGGTTCTGGGCACAGCTCAATACAATCTAGTTGAGATTAATGTGATTCAAACCAAATGTACAAGTTTTGCAGAGTCACATACATTCAGACCACAGCAGTGGATCCATCCAGACACTATATGCATATCAATCCCCAGGATCTTGTAGAGGTAAGAGTCTTATTAAATAAGAAACACAGAGCCAAATGCAGAGTTAAAAGAACAAGAGGTCAGAGTAGTAGCTAAGAGCCAATACGAAAAACTCTTTCTTACCCTTCTCTGCAGCTGTCGTCCTTCCCCTCAGAAAGAGAGCTACTTCCTGTCTATCTGCCTTTTTATTGACTTTCTGTTCAGCCTTCTCATTGGTTGTAAACCCAACCACATGACCTTCCTGTCACTGCCTGTCTATACAAACCTCCAGGTCTTCTATGATTGGTATTGAGATTAAATTCATGTGTCTTCATGCTGGCTGTATCCTTGAACACACAGAGATCTGCCTGTCATGTGATCAGGATTAAAGGTGTGTGCCCCCCCTGCTTGGCTTCTGCTATGGCTTGTTATTAGCTCTGACCCCCAGGCAACTTTATTAACATACAAATAAAATCACATTTCAGTACAAATAAAATATCATCATATTTCCCCTTTTCTATTTTAATAAAAAGAAAAAAAGGGAAAAAGTTATGACTAATATAAGAAAAACTACATACAAAAGTACAATAAATATATACCATATATATAAACACCTAAACAATGTCTAGTCCATTTGCATTTGACAAATTCAGAGAAAATAATTCCATTATCTATCCTATTTTAGTAAGTCCAAAATGTACCTGATTCACTTTTTATCCTAGCTTATATTACTAACAGAACTATCTTATAATGTCTTTCAAATTTATACACTTACTCTTTAGTGAGTTTCTTTTCTAAAATTCGTCACAAGGAAAACTATAACTATCAAAACTTTAACTATAACTACCTAATCTCCAATTCCCTCATAGACCCAAGAAGGAAATATTACCTAACAAAAATAAAAACAGGAAGTGCACATAAGCAGCTTCAAAAAAAATGTGAGTTGACAGAAACAGCCAGCTGCCTGGACAGTCACCTGAGGTTTCTCTGCAGTGTTGGGGCATCATCTTTAGCCTATATTCTTAGCGTAGCATTTGTGAAGTAAGCTGTACCCAAGGTTAACAGTTTGACCTCACATTTGATAAGAGCAGTCCATGTTCCAGAAACACCTGAATTCCACTAGTATCATGTCATGATACAGGATTTTAAATTCTGTAAATTGTTGATGTTTTATGAATTCAGCTGTCCATTCTTCTTGGCTGTGTGTGTGTGGCTTCATCTCGGCATCCTGTTCTTCTCCACATTGCTCTATTAAATGCCAATCTACCACTGAGAGGTGTGAGCTTAGTTACTCTTCAAGAATAATTGTATCACCTGCTGTTCCACTGCACATGAGAAGCCATCGACCCACTGCCTGTTCAGCTGCCTTCGAAGAAAAGGGCACTGTACATTTTCCGAATTGCTAACACCACTTCAAGGATGGTGACATATTGTCCTGGCCTCAGAAGATGCCTTTTGTTAAAGCCACAACCACACTTGTTTTGGCAAGAATCAGTAGTCCTATGTTTCTTGCCCTGTCTGTCCATTTTGTCCTGTTTGTCAGCAGTCTAATCGAGGATACTTTGTTTTTCAGTGGCTAACTTTTGCCACAATGAAAGTTAACTCCATATTTTTCTGAAGTAGATTGGTACTGCCAGGAGCTGACATGTCTCATAGTCATAAAAAAGAAAAATTTTCTAAGTTATTAAAATATTTTAAATGCCATATTCTGTAGATCTCTGAAGGGTTTGAAGATGACCTGTCTATCTAAAATATATCTGCTCAATCTTGAAAGCATACCTAATATGACTACAAGTTTTATTGTAATGTCTAACTACTAACTTTCATTTCTTTATATCCTAATAGTTGGTAATAATAACATTCAAGGATCAGCAAATTGCATTATATTGTTAAATGAACAGTACAAGTACAATATCATGAACAAGATTAGAAATATATGTATGGCATTTTCTAATAATATCAATCTCAATTTATATAATTTCTATACAATATAAAACAATCCAATCCAATGTAAAGTATTTAAAACGAGTAATTTTCTTTTTCTTTTTCTTTTCATTTTTTAAATTTTTTTTAAATGATAACCTTAAATCTAATCTCCTTTGCTTAGCCCTTTTCCTAACCCTTAACAATAACTTGTAACCAACCCTCCTAAACAATGAAAATTATCCCGGATCCAAAACTCATTAAAAGACCAAAAAAAAACCATCTGCCCCACACCACCTTTTTGGGAATATGGGTGTCGTATTCTTAAAATTGCTTCCTGTTGGGTATGGGTGAAGGTATCTTTAGTCTGAAAAGAAAAATTTTGGGTTAATTGTCAAATTCTAGGAAAGGTAACTATATCCTTCGTTATCCAGTCTGTGCATAATGCCAAAGTTCAGGGTTTATCTCAAGTCCTTATTCAAGTAGTCTTTGAAACTGGATCATCTCAGCTAGCCCTCTCAAAATTGCTCTGAGCACTTTGTAGTCCAAAGCTGATCTGCAGATGATGTTTGTCAGCTTAGTGATATTATTATTGTCCACGTTGAATTGTTGTTGTTGTGGGGCCCCATCTTCTTCCTGGAGACTTCAGTTGATGTTAGGCCTGGTCATGATTTACTGCAGAAAACTGATAGAGACTCAGAACACAAAGACATGTATAGGCAGCTAATTGAAGCTTTTTTTCTAGAATTAGTTAGTACTTGAAATTCCTCCTCCTATCCACATATCATCATGGTCATGAGCCTCAACATTAAACGTGTCTCTAATCCAATCTTCCAAGGGTGCAGATCTTGCCTTTAATGGCCTCATTATTCTCTTGCATGCTTCATTCGAGTTCTCAAAAGCTAAAGATTCAGTTATTATCTGGCTAGCTTCTGAATTCGGGACCATTCTCTTTACTGCTGAAGTCAGTCTTTGTAAGAAATCTGTGAAAGATTCTTTGGGGCCCTGTATAACCTTGTAAATGACTCAGTTTTCTTTCCTGGTTCCTCAACTCTGTCCCATGCATTCAAGGCTGCCATTTGACATAGAATTAGGTTTTGGATATCATATAAACATTGTGTTTGTATTGCAGCATATTGGCCTTCTCCAACAAGCTGATCCTGGGAGATTTGTATACCTTTAGCCCTCCATTGATTGTCTATGTTTTTAGCTTCCTCTTTGAACCACATTTGCCACGGCAGCTGCACCCCAGGTTCCAGAACAGCATTTACCAGCTCTCACCAGTCCTGTGGTATAATCTTATTGCAAGTTGACCAGGAGTTTAACATTTGCTTTACATATGGGGAGGGCATGCCATAAGATACTATTGCCTCCTTAAACTTTCTTAAATGTAACATTTCAATTGGAGTCCAAATATTTTGTGCATTCACTTGACCAGGTAGCTGCTGTATGGTTACCAGATAAATTAAGAATGATCGTGTGAAAACAGGCTTTCTTTATGTAACCTTATAATCCAATCCTGAAAAAAATTCACTGTTAATTGCTTCTGTCTGAATCTGAATTTCTCTATAATTCATTTAAACAGGTTTAACAGGCTTTTCTAAAGCTTTTATCATGGCACTTAAATTGACTATCTTTTTAAATAGTAAATTAAGGATAAGGAAAGTAATAATGTGCACAATCCCGTCAATATTAATCTTATCATATAGTTGTTCCATTTTCAGACTACCTAAAATTTTATCAAACAAAGCCCAATTTTCTTCCAATGTACACATAAAACCCATTTTTTTAAAAAAATGTAAAAAAAAATTTCTCTTTTTTTTTTGGTTTTTCGAGACAGGGTTTCTCTGTGTAGCTTTGAGCCTTTCTTGGAGCTCACTCTGTAGACCAGGCTGGCCTCAAACTCACAAAGATCTGCCTGCCTCTGCCTCCCACGTGCTGGGATTAAAGGCGTGCGCCACCACCGCCTGGCAAATTTCTCTTTTAAATAGTTTTTTCCTTCAAAATATCTGATATCTTAATTGACTTGCCAAGTCTGCATAGAACAGTAGAAATCCAAGGGAATTTCAAAACAGCTACCAAGCGTCTGAGGTGTGAATTCTGAGAGAAAGAGAGAGAGAGAGAGAGAGAGAGAGAGAGAGAGAGAGAGAGAGAGAGAGAACAAGAAAGCATAGCCACAAGTTCTGGCTAAAAGCTTAAATCCAGCCACGTGTTCCTGCTTGAGCCAAGTCAAGCCTGGGCTCTGGCTTCCTTAAGCTCCGACTAAGTGCGTTGGCATTTCAGCCGAAAGCAGCTCTATCTGCAGTTGCTTGTAGCTACCGCAATTAGCTGTAGCTCCGGCAGGGCAGGTCTGAGTTGTTCTTAGCACCGGCTTTAAGCAAGTAGCTCCAGCTGTGGGTAACCGCTTGTAGCTATGGTCAGTCATGCCTGGGGCCTAGGCCGAGTTGTCCTGAGCTAGGGAGCCGGGCCCACTGCTGCGAGAAACCAGGCCCGCCGCCAAGCCAAGCCAAGTGGTTTTTAATGAATTCTTGCCACGTTGGGCACCAATTGTAGAGGTAACAGTCTTATTAAATAAGAAACACAGAGCCAAATGCAGAGTTAAAAGCACAAGAGGTCAGAATAGTAGCTAAGAGCTGATACTAAAAACCCTTTCCTACCCTTCGCTGCCACTGTCATCCTTCCCCTCTGAAAGAGAGCTACTTCCTGTCTATTTGCCTTTTATTGACTTTCTGTTCAGCCTTCTCATCGGTTGTAAACCCAACCACATGACCTCCTCGTCACTGCCTGTCTATACAGACCTCCAGGTCTTCTATGGTTGGTATTGAGATTAAAAACATGTGTCTCCATGCTGGCTTTATCCTTGAACACACAGAGATCTGACTGTCGTGTGATAGGGATTAAAGGTGTGTGCCACCACTGCCTGGTTTTTGCTATGGCTTGCTATTAGCTCTGATCCCCAGGCAACTTTATTTGTCAACATACAAATAAAATCACATTCCAGTACAAATAACATATCACCATAGTTTCTGACCAGGGGAGTTCTGATACTCTCCCCCATGCACCCTATATAACCTGCAGATATAACTAAGGTTTCATTTCCAATGACCCACAGTAGTGGCTATACCTGATTGTACTACAACCAACATCATGTGGAAGGGAGAAAGCTCACAAAGTCTCAAGCCTAGACAAAGAACTATAGGCAAATTAGAAATCTTGATAGTGGGAGGAAAATTCTTCTTCAGAAGAGAGTACACCAATTGGTTATCTAATACAAAATGGTAATCCCCCAAAACATATACATATATATGTAACATTATATAGACTGAGCAGTTTGTATTATGCATTTAGAAACACACACATATGTCTATATTTATATATAAAACAACAAATGTGGAAAAGAATAAAGTCAGGTTACATCTGAGTGTTAGGATGGAGGGAAGGGAACAGGTGAATGATGTTATAATCTCAAATAAATATATTAAAAAATATAACATTGTTCTGTTCTTATGCCAACCCTATTGAATCAGTACTATTATCTAAATGTGGAAGTTTCCTTTATGAAATTATTTTTATTTATTGATTGCAAACTTCATGTATGTATTCAATTTGTCTTGTATATATATATATATATATATATATATATATATATATATATATATATCATCAATATCTCTCTATCAAACTCCCTCAGGAACTTCCCCAACACAGCTCCCTTCTTACTGCCTGTTTTCTTTTTCTATTACTGATAGTATCTAATTAGTCTTTCCCATATGTGCATGGTATTGAGGTTATCTACTAGTTTATGGAACACCTACCAATGGACACTCTCATAAAGAAAAGTGACACATCCTCTGTAGCCATCAACTGAAAATAATACCTCAGATATGAGTGAGGTTTTGGGATTCCTTCCCCTTATCAGGCTAGAACTTAACTTGCTTGATCTTCTGCAGGTCTTGTTCACATAACCACAATTTATGAGGATCCATGTGTCCAACAGTAATTTAATATCAAGAGAATAACATTTCACAACACTCTTTCCCGTTTTCCAGGTCTTACATTATTTCTGTCTGCTCTGAAGCAATGTTTCCCATAACTTTGATACAGGGGTTTGGTATAGCTATCATGGCTATAGCTGAGCATTCACAGTCACTAATTTTCTGCATCTTGTATTGTAATGAGTCTCTGCCTGAGACACTAACCACTGCAAGTTTTTCTAACCAAAACTAAAGCAGCACAAATCTATGGATATAAAATAAATAATTAGAAGGCAGTTTGATAATAAGACCATTTATGAAAACAACATCTATAGGTTCTAACTTTGGGCATGTGTTTTCTGACCAGTGGGTTTTGACCACATTTATATTATCAGACATGAATTCCCTACTATGGAGCAAGCTTCAAATCTATCAAAAGAGGTGTTACTTATCCTAATAAATATATTTTTGCTACTATTTCACCAGTGAGTACATATTACCTGATGTAGGTAACCAGTATTGTAGCATACAAGTTCCATTGCTGAGTATGACCACTGATGACTTTCTTTCCCCTGAAGCCTTCAACGAACTTTCCAGTACTATGAAAGCAATCCATCAGGGAGAGAGTCATCTGTTCAGTTAAAGATTTATCTGTTTTGTAACTAAACTGTGTGACATCTTCAGCAATAGAGTGTTAATATCAAGTTATGGTGGGTATGAAGACACAATGACAGTAGCCTGTATTTTTAGGGGGTGACTAAGGAGCCTTATTTACAAATAACTCTGAGGAAGGTAATTTTTATCTAGCACTAAAATTTTCAACAAATAGTGTAGCTAGAAGTTTTACTGTGTCCTACCTCACCTGCAGTCAGGACAAATCTCTCTCACCCACCAGTTCCTCAGCCGCTTGGACCCAAATAAACATACAGAGGCTTATATTAGTTTTTATAACCACTCTACCATTAGCTCAGGCTTAATGCTGACTAGCCCTTACACTTAAATTCAGCCATTTTCTGTTAATCTATATGTTGCCACATTTTTTGGTGGCTTTACCTGTGTGCCATAGCATGCTGCTCCCTGGATGGCAGGCTGGCATCTCCTGACCCAGCCTTCCTCTTCCCAGAATTCTCCTTGTCTGCTCAACCCACCTATACTTCCTGCCTGGCTACTGGTCAATCAGCATTTTATTAAACCAGTGTACAAAGGCACTATCCCACTGCACAATAGTACTTAGAAAGTTCGTCTTAAACATGAAAAATGAACTAGGTCCTCACTTCTCACCATACAAAATGCTGAACTGCAATGGATCTGGGAAATCAATATAATACATGATACTCTGAATTTGATAATGGAGAAAGGACAGAATATTCTTGAATTCATTGGCACAGGAAAGAACGTTCTGAACAAAACTGTGTTAACACGGACATTTAGACAAGCAGTTACTAAAGTGGACCTCATTAAATTAAAAAAACTATAAGGCAAAAGGCACTGCCATTTAGTTGAAGAGGCAGCCTATGGAATGGGAAAAATGTTTATCAGCTATACATCTGACAGAGGAGAGGAGTGGTATTTAGAATACACAAGTGACTCTAAAAATAAACATAAAGAAAACAACACAATTAAGAATTGGGCAGTGGAACTAAACAGTATTTAAAAAAAATAAAAGTAGAGTTTTCTCTCATACAATACATTCCAACCATAGTTCCCCATAAACTCCACTCCTTCTGGGGCCCTGCCACCTAGCCTCTCCCCCAGACCAACTTTTCTATTTTCCTTCAGAAATGATCTGGCTTCAAAGAGACAACAACCAAACAGGACAATACATGATACATTAAGACTAGACATAAGCCCTCCTATGAAGGCCAGATGAGGCTGGACAAGGCAACCCAAAGGGAGGGAAAGAGTCTTAAGAGCAGGCAAAAGAGTCAGAGAAGCTCCTGCTCCCACTGTAAGGAATCCCCCCAAAACACCAAGCTAATAGCTATGGCACATATGCAGAGGACCTGGTACAGACCCATGCTGTGCCCATGCTTGTCACTTCAGTCTCTGTGAGCCCATATGAGCCCTGTTTATTTGATTTGGTGGATCATATTCTCCTGGTGTTCTCAACACCTCTGACTCCTACAGTCTTTCTTCCCCATATTCTGAGGGTTTCCTGATCTACCGAATGAAGAATTCCAATTTAGACTCTCTCAGTATGTCTGTTTGTGGGTCTCTGCATCTTTTTTCTTCTGCTTTGAGATGAAGCCTCTTTGATGATAACTGGGCAAGACACCCATCTATGTACATAGCAGAATAGTATTAAGAATCATTTCATTGTCTTCTGTTTATCTTTCTTTCTTTCTTTCTTTTGAATTTCTTTTAAAGACCAGTAGTGTGTGGTTCTACCCTAGATCTCTGGACTATCCACTCTCCAGTTTCTGGTCATCCTGGCAATGTGGGCCATGGGTTCTGTCTTGTGGCCTGGGCCTCAAGTCATTGTTTGGCCACGCCTTAAGGTCTCTGTCATGATTGTCCCCGCACATCTTGCAAGCAGGATAGATTGTAGGTTGAGGGTTTTGTGGCTAGGTTCCTGTTAAGGTTTCTTTTTTGATAGCCTGCAGAGTAACTTGCAATTCCAAAAAGACTAGAACATAGGGGTGAAGGCTCCATGTAGATTCTTAAATGAAGAAATACAGAGACCTAGTAATCACTTTTAAAGTGGATAAACCTACAAAACAACTTCCATGTAGTGAATATTGTAGAAGTGGTTCAGAAAGACTGTAAGAGACAGAGGATCTGGGGATTTCCTGTGAGACTGTCTTGCAGTAATGTCAGAAACTACACTCAAAAATTCTTATAAAAATATCCACCTAAATATGAGCTAAACAAGGTCAAGAACTGTGTGTACACACACACACATACACACACACATACACACACACACACCACGTGTAATACACACAAAAAAACCACATGAATGAATATACCTAGAAAAACAAAACAGAGCAGAAAAATAAACACACAACCTACAGTGAACTATGGAATGCTTAGAGTGGAAGAAATAGTGCTTCCTATAGAAGAGAACAAATGATTATCCAATACCAGATGATCAACTCTGAAAAATATGCATACAAGGAACATTATACACTAATGAATTTGTGCTTAGCAAAACATATGTATGTACCTATACATATATTTATGAAACAATTAAGGAGAAAAGATTCCATGAATTTGAAACAGAGCATTGAAGAGTATATGGAAAAATTTGGAGGGCGGGAAGGGAAGGGACAAATGATGTAATTTTTGTATAATCTCAAAACCAAACAATTTTTTAAAATTCTTTGACATTCTTAACTGTTAGTTTAACATCCTTAACTGTTAGTGAAATGTAGCTTAAAATGGCTTTTATGTTCCATCTTATCCCAGTCAGAATGATCATCATTCAGAATAAAACTGCCGGTATGTACAGATAAAGGAGAAAGTGGAATTGTAAACTAGTAAGGACAGTTTGAAAAATCAGTCTGGAGGTTCCTAAAATATTAAAAATAGAACTACTAAGTGAGTTAGTTTCCCTTTCTCATATACTATAGTTTGAATGCAATTTGTTCCCCCCAAAATTGGAAATGTTTGAATTTGAGTCCTCTATGTAATGTTACTAAGAAATCGTGTCAGATTTTTAAAAGTGCGGACTAGTGTTGTATGATTATTTTGATTGTATTCTGACATTAAGGTTTTCTTTGAGTCAGAGAAGTAGTGGAGAAGCCGCTAGTGATCTCCATCTCTTCTGTTCCTCCATTTAAAAGGGCTGAGATCATCTCTCAGCCCTGCCTTACTACTTCCTGTCTCCTATCTCCCTTCATTCCTCTAAAACCTCCATGATTAATTTTGGTAAGCTGGTGGATAGCACTGCCCTCTGACTCAAAACATATTTTTTTTGTCAGAATGCAATCAAAATATCACACATCATTTCCCCCTTTTGTCTAAATAAAAAAAAGGAGGTTTTACCTCTAACATAGTGAAACTACATAAAATAAGAACAGTTATCAGGTAAGAATTACATTCACAATGTCTAGTCCATTTGCATTTGGCAAATTCAGAGAAAATACTCCATTATCTATGCTGTCTTAGTGAGTCAAAATTTTTGTACCTAATTGAAGTTAGTAAGTCTTTTGATAAATGGCCCCTGTAAAAACATAATGATAGTTTTCTAGAGTAATTTGATTTTTGCAAAACTGCACTATAAAAAAAATAATAGGATTGGCACCTTCTAACACTTAGTACTTTTGTGTAACCATGTGGGATTTTACTCTGCTATGTACTTCCATTGTGATGTCATCTGCTTTGTTATGGTGTAGTCAAAGGATACTTTACTGAGAACTCTTCTCATCTTTGACTTTCAGACCCCTGCTTCCAATGCTCAAAATGTGAGATGGAAATGACATTTTAAATGAGTTACTCAGTGCATGTGATATTTATAACAACAAAACAAATAATTACAGGTTAAGAAAACATCATATGAAAATACTTAAAGCATGAAAAAGATGAAGGTGACCTAGGGAGATTTGAGATTCACAGAACCTAGCATGGAGTATCAATCCATCAAAACATTCTGTAGGCCTGCTATTTATTGGAATAAGAGTGATTGTAAATTCTCTTTTAAAGAAATGCTTGCCTGATGGAAGAGAAAGTGAAGAATAGCCTTGAACTCATTGGCACAGGAGACAACAATCTGAACAGAACACCTTTAACACAGGCCCTAAGATCAACAATAAATGGAAACTTATGAAACTGAAAATCCTCTGTAAGGGAAAGGACACCATCAGTCAGGCAAGGAGAGGGCCTAAAGAATGGACAAAATATTTTTACTAACTCCACATCAAATAAAGGACTAATATCCAAAATATATAAAGAACTCAAGAAACTAGATATTGTGGTGATATTTTGTTTGTGCTTTAATTAATAAAGCTTGCCTGGAGATCAGAGGAATAGGAACAGCCATTATAAGTAAACAAAGAAGTTAGGCAATGGTAGCACACACCCTTAATCCTATCACTTGGTGGGCAGGAATCTGTCTAGATCTCTGTGAGTTCAAAGCCACACTGGAAACAGAGCCAGGTGTGGTGGCACACACCTTAAATTCCAATGCTAGTTAACCATGGAGGTCTGTAGGTCTGTACAGACAGACAAGAAGTATCAGAGCTGGGCAGGAAGAGGAAGTGATGTAGCTGGACAGATAGAGCAAATCAGATGGCAGAATAGCAAGGCATATAGGCATGGTTAGACAGGAAGTAACTTGTATTTGGAAGCTGCCTAGTTGGTGAGGTAACTTTAGCTGTGGTTTCCCATTTTCACTGATATCTCTAAGGTTTTCACCCCTATACCTGGCTTTGTGCTTTTTATTAATAAGACCATTTAGAAATTCATCTACATGATATCAAAAACCAAGTAATCCATTTAACAATGGGGTGCTGTGGGATGTTCTGTATGGCAAATGTGTTGCTAATAAAACACTGATTGGCCAGTGGCTAGGCAGGAAGTATAGGCGGGACTAACAGAGAGAATAAAAAGAGCAGGAAGGTGGAAGGAGATGCGGCCAGACGCTGCCAGCCACCAACCGCCAGGACAAGCAGCATGTAAAGATGCCGGTAAGCCACGAGCCATGTGGCAAGGTATAGATTTATAGAAATGGATTAATTTAAGAAATAAGGACAGTTAGCAAGAAGCCTGCCACGGCCATACAGTTTGTAAGCAATATAAGTTTCTGTGTTTACTTGGTTGGGTCTGAGCGGCTGTGGGACTGGCAGGTGAAAGAGATTTATCCTGACCGTGGGCCAGGCAGGAAAACTCTAGCTACAATGGGGTACAGATCTAATTGGAGAATTCTCAATAGAGGAAACTCAAAGGTTAAGAAACACTTAAAGAAATGTATGTTAGCCATCAGGGGCATACAAATCAAAACTACTTTGAGATTTTATCTTACAGCCATCTGAATGGCTAAGATCAATAACAGCAGGGACAGCTCATTCTGGTGAGAATGCGTAGCAAGGTGAGTACTCCTCTATTCCTGAATGGAGTTCAGTCTTCTATAGCAAGTATAGAAATCAGTGCTGTGGTTCCTCAGGAAGCTGGGAATAGATCTACCTCAAGATACAGCTATACGACTCTTGAGCATATACCCAAAGGATTCTTCATCCTACCACAAAGACACTTGCTCAACCATAATCATTGATATTATATACATAATTGAAAGAAATTAGAAAAAAAATGAAATGGACCTCAACAGAAGATTGGGTACATTTACACAAAGGAGTGTGTTAGACCATATGCTTTTTCATCTTAAAATAATATTCAGATTGCTTTGTTGTTTCTATTACTTCTCCAATGAATTCTTATCTTCATCATTTTCTTACACAATACTCGTAGTTTTCCTTTTTTGCAATTATATTTTAGTTGAAAGTTCATTATTTTTCTCTCCAATAACCAGTTTGTGGTTTGATGCACTGGTCTATTAGGATACATAGGTGAACAATAAGTTACACTGAGCAGAGTCAAGAATCTTCTTGTTCCACATAAAAATGAATTAATGATTTCTTTTACCTTTAAATAAAAACATGTTTTAGAAAAAGTTTCTACTTTTGTAGTCACAAATGAAGATGAAAAACAATGAGAAAATATGTATGAGATAAATATAAATATGATAAAATCTTTTTTGTAAATAAATGCTCCATTTGTGGTCAAAATATGTCATAAAAATTAGTAAGGACGAATAAAAATATATGATTGTTAAGTGATTCAAAATATGAAAGCTTGTAAACTAGATGAAAATTTAACTTAACACCCCTGGTTAGATTGCCTTTACTAAGTAATTTTGCTCCTTATGTATAAAAACATAAAGGGGATGAAAATAGAAACTGGTAATTATAATTATTCTATTTTAGGCTTCTCTTTATACAGTGGAAAAACCTGGCCATCTTCTTGTTACTTTTGAATTGAAGTCAACCTGAAACCTCATAATTCTTATATGATTGATTGTGAAGTATCAGTATCTTTAGGGCTATATCTTATTTATCTTCCCTTTTTAGTATATGTTCATCACTGAAAATCAATTTTGAAATTATGTTTGGGCTTATTATCATAGACAAGTTAATGTTAAATAAATGATGAACACTAAATAATAATTTATAGTATAGATTAATTATGAATGAACAAACTAATTAGAATTTCTATATAAAGAATATAAGTATACAATAAGTAATTGATAAATCTCAAGGTATCAATTAACTAATTGTTGTGTGCATATTAATAACATTTATCAGAACAAATCTATTTTAAAAACAGATTTGCTACTCAAAATTAATATGTAATTAAGTATAATGTTCATGTGATCCATCCATTCATAATGGTATCTTCTCCTCCTTAGGTTTCTGTCTGTTCCAAAAAGATAGTGATTGCATTAGTTAATTTTTTCCACAATTTTATATGTTGTTATCCATAGAAAAATCATTTATCCATAGATAAATCATCTTTCTCAAATAAGAGGTCCCACAAGTCGAAATATATACAGAAAATCATTTAATTCATGGAATTTTTGCATTGTTAGTAATTCATTGTTGTTCCTCTGCCTTAAACATTTCTTTTATTGCTCTAGAAAGAATAGTCAGACTAATAATTAAGTAAAAATTGAGTACTTAGGAGAAGATCAGATGCTTGAAAGTCATAGTTAAAATGATTACCTGTGTAGTTTAATTGTGTGCTCTCCCTGGACCCCATTACTGTAGGTAATCGAAAGTTGGCTCTGAGATTTCCCTTGCATAAGTACTATACGCAGCTTTTTAATCATGCTGTCAACTTCAATTTCTTCCTTGCTCTTAAAAAAGAAGCTTGTAGAAAGGCTTTGCTGTAATGTAATACCCCACTTCAGTCATGTCAATGCTTTTTCAGATGCAAATTTTTGTGATGATTTCTGAAGCTAGGTAACTCAAAAGTAGATTTTTATAATGCTGTGTCAAAAATTACTAAATGCTTACTTTAGAGTATAAGAACATACTGTACCTTGTTTATAGAAAAAAAGTATTTCTGAAACAAGTGCACTGATCATCTAAAAGCTTAGTTTGAACAAGAATGTTGATTTCTTAAACTTCACAAATTTATGTAAATACCTTAAAGATAGCTGATTTTCAGCAAAGGATTAATACTATGCAGCTTTGTAGTCCCTTACAATTTATGTAAGTCTGGTGTCTTCAAATCAAAAGAATTTAATGACTGTTTCCTTGTTCCCAACTGTCAGGAATCTAGGAATAGCATGTAATAACCCTCCAATAAATATTATTAAGATCCGATGATCCCAAATTTCCCTAGAACAGCAATAAAACTTTCTTCAAATTCAAATTTTACTTATTTCTGTTCAAAATGTCCTGGCACAAGATACTAGCTGTTACTTAATGGCCTCATTGCATTAACAGTAGAAGGATACACATGATCATAGCTAATCAATTTTCTTATTACCACTGAGTTTTAGGTTATTCCTTGACATGTCTCCATAAAACAAATCACTTACATGCTAGAAAACCAGATATCTGTCCTTTTAGTTTTATGAAGTATTTTATTTAGAAAAGTAGAATTAGATTACTTAGATATAGATAGAGAATCAAGAGTGATAGAATAGAATTTCTCAAGAATGCATAAGACAACCACACTGCATTACTTGTATATTAAATAAATTAATAGATATAACCATAGTAATAGAAAATGCCATTTAATTACAATGTATTTCAAGTATAATTGCATTATGTTTGCTAAACCCACAAGAAAACTCAATGTATGTGTTCACAGAAGTCGATGAAAGCTTGTCTCCTCTAATAACCAGTTGTGTCGTTCTCTCTCCATAATGTAGAATATACAGCATTATCTTAAAGTCTAAACTTTGTTTTATTTTAACGTCTTTATATAATTTTCAGATATGGCTTCCTTTATTTCAGAGAACTATGACCTAAACAGCTGAACCTGAATTAATTAAATTAATGAAAGAACAAAAACTATTTGCAATGCAATTAACAGCCCCACTGAGAAAGAGTGGAAAGTAAGGAAATACATATAGCATATAGCAGTCATTAGTACATTAAAATTATGAAATGTGTGGTAGCTGCTCTTTTTTTATCTTTTTGAAATACTAATAAACATCCTATTTCCTTTCCCTTTCCTACCTCCATGCCCTCTATATACCCATCCTTGTTCTCTTTCAAATTCCCTGGCTATTTATCATTAATAGTTTTTACACACACACACATATATATGTAAAACACACACATATACACATATGTGTATATATATATATATATGTGTGTGTGTGTGTGTGTGTGTGTGTGTGTGTGTGTGTGTATGACCTTCTCAGTCTGTATGATGTTATTGTATATATATTTTCAAGAATGACCATTTGACACTGGAAAATCACCTTTGCTTCTTTTCCATGGGGAAGACCTCCTGCCCAACTCTTAGTTTCCTTGGTTGCCTATAGTTTCTTTGGTAGGTCTGAGGCGTCCTGTCCACTTAGGCAAGTACATTGGTTGCTGTTCTTGTTCAACTTGCATTTGTTTGGTCATATTGCTGATACTCGATGAATGCAGTTTCTTGATATTTTGAGGGACACAATCTTATTACACTCTGCTTGATCTCTGGTTTTGACCATCTTTCTGCCCCCTCTTCCTCAATGTTCCCTGAGTCTTAGGTATGAGAGTATTTTTTAGATATATCTGTGGAGACTGGACTCCACAACTATGCATACTGATTTGCTGTAGTTTTCTGGAATGACCTCTGCTTGTTGGAAAGATAGGTTTCCTTGAGAAAAGGTGAAGACTACATATTTTCTTAATAATGTTATTTACCTTGAAAATGTTGTTAAGACATTGAAAGATAAAGCAAATAAATGTTTTTAAGAATGTAATTAGAAGCCCAGATTTCCTGCATAGCAGATCAGAGACTCAAAAGAGCTGAACTTTTAATTTTGAAATGAAAATATAAGTAACATTTCATTTTCTATTTTCACAAATATGAATTCGGGTCAATTAAATAGAATTTAGGAGTATACTTAATTTTGCTAACAAATCAAAATTTAGATAATTTGTACATAATAAAACATTAACTACAATATATGGAAATGTAACAAACACATTAAAAATAGAATTGTTTCAGCTAATGAACACAGAAATGACAGTATTTTATCACTTGATGATCCTTAGTGGAATAAAGGCTTGACACAATGATCATCAGTGAAACCTGAAACTATGATGTGAAAAGCTGATGGAGAATTGTATAATTAATTTATCAGACTGACACATATCAGCTGATAATTATTTGTCTCATCACTACTAAAAAGACAAGAGGATCTTATTAATCTTGGCTATGGTCTGAACTAGGTCATGTTCTAGGAAATGGTGTTGCTATACAAATAAGTGTAGCCAAGAAGGTTTTATATATGTCCACAGTCTGTATGAAAAGAAGCAGATAGTGAGAAACAATGAAATGATGCCCTGACAATGCTAAGGCTGCTCCTCCTTGTGCTGATTTTAATGAATGAACTATTTCATCTAGTCTATGGAAACTATATTTTAATATATAGCTAAGAATTGTGAAAACAAAAAAATTGAGTAAACAATTGTAAAATATGTATGAAAATTGGAGAAATAAGTTTTCTCATACATGATATTGGAAATTATAGTCAAATATTTATAAAAATATATATTTTAAGGTATGTTTAAATGTATTTTCTCCCTTTTTTTCTTGAGCATTTCATACATGCATATGTTTTGTTTTTTTATTATTTATTTACTTATTTATTTTACACCCTTGTCACAGTTTACCCTCCTTCCTCCTCCCAGTACCTGCTCCTATATCCCCCTCCCCTCGTCCTCACCCACAGTATTCTACTCCTCCATTTCTGTTTAGGAAAGGGCAATTGTCCCATGAGTATCAACAAAATATGGTAAATCAAGTTGCAATAACCCTTAGCACCTCTCCATGTATTAAGACTGGGTAAGACAATGGCAGTATTAGGAGTAGGGTTCCACGAGCAAGTAAAAGAGTCAGAGATGGACTCTGTTCCCAGTTTTGGGAGTCCTACAAGAAAACCAAACTACACAACTATAGCATATACGCACAGGGCCTAAGTCAGTCTCATGCATGCTCCCTGGTTGGTGGTTCAATATCTGCTATCCCCTATGAGTCCAGGTTAGTTGATTTTGTGAGGTTTTTTTGGGGGGGGGGGTTTCGAGACAGGGTTTCTCTGTGTAGCTTTGCGCCTTTCCTGGAACTCACTTGGTAGCCCAGGCTGGCCTCGAACTCACAGAAATCCGCCTGGCTCTGCCTCCCGAGTGCTGGGATTAAAGGCGTGTGCCACCACCGCCTGGCGATTTTGTGAGTTTTATTGTGGTGTTCTCGACTCCTCTGTCTCCTACAATCCTTCTTCCCACACTTCTGCAGGATTTCCTGAGCTCCACCTAATGTTTGGCTGTAGGTCTGCATCTATTTCAATCAGTTGCTGGATGAAGTCTCTCTGTTGTAGGATATTCTTACACTATGTGAAGGTGTACTGCTGTGATTGGTAAAATAAAAAGCTGAATGGCCAATAGCTAAGCAGGAGGTATAGGCAGGACGTCGAGGCAGAGAGCAGAAGTAGGAGGAGGAATCTAGGTGTAGGGGGATCAAAGAGACACAGAGGAAGCAGGATGGGTGATACATGACAAAACATAGATTAATAGAAATGGATTAATTTAAATTAGAAGGCCTAGTTATAAACAAGCAAAAGTTAAGACCAAACTTTGATATAAGTCTCTGTGTCATTATTTGTGAACTAGCAGCCCAAAGAAAAATCTGTCTACACTTCTCTGATGACAGTTGAGCTGGGCACCAATCCTAGAACATCCCATGGGCAGGACTGTAGGTTAAAGGCTATGTAGCTGGGTTGGTTTCACAATCTCAATACTTGAAATGACCAGTTCAGGCTATGCATCTACTATTACTAGGAATCTTAAGGATGGGAACATGAGCAATCGGGTTATAGAGGCGGGGAGTATGGTGGAGAGGAAGTATTGAAAGACAATAATGGAAAACAGAGCATTTGGGGTCAGGAAAAAAACCTGGTACAAGGGGAATCTCCCAAGTATCTACAAGGGTGGCATCAGCTAAGATTCATAGCATACATATATGTTTTGATCAAATGCACCTCCCATTATCTTCATAAAATTTCTGTGATTTTCCCTCCTACTTTTCTTGCCTGACTGCATGTGTCCTATGGTTTTAAACCTACTGAATCCACTTAGAAATATAAGTATGTGCATGAGTATAAGACAGTCTACTGGAATATGAATGGGCTCTCATGTCCAGCATCCCTGAAGCAAACTGATTAATTTTTAAGGGAAGATAGTGAAACTTTACTGCTCAATTGATATAGTTTATGTTGAACACATTTTAAACACACAGTTTACTTTATGATATATGGTTGAGTTTTGTCAAAATTAAGCCTGGATTTTAAAACTGAGGGGACTGAAAAGATTACTCATCTATTTACAGTACTGGCTGTTCTTCTAGAGAACATGGGTTTGATTCCCAGAATACATATGGTAGTCCACAATCATCTTTAACTCCTGTCTCAAGAGAACTGACACCCTTTTCTGGATTCCTTGGACACCAGACATTCATGTGATGCACAAACATATATGTAGTCAAAACACTAATACAAATAAAATCTTAGTAGCTGCACCTCTAAGTGATTTTGTGTTTTTTTCAAACACTACGTACATTAAGTAAATTGATGCATTATTATTTATACATCTTTATTTTACTATATATTTCACATAATAAATTAATTTTAAGTGCTATTTTGTATAAGGATCTCAATTACATATGCATAAATATATTTATTTTTTAATGGGGAATGAAGGAAGAGAAGACCAACAGAAAGAGAAAAGCTGTTATCTTTTCTCAATTTGAAAAGAGCTAAACGTAAAGCTGTCAGTCTTCTCTTGGAAGACCACGTTTGATGTGATTTTTGTATATAGTTGCTTTATTCAGTTGAAAAGTTTTATTGGGTATTACACACTTAAAGAGAAATTTTCCTGGAAGCAATTTTAATCAGATTAAACATTTGACTTGGCATTGTTTTCTCAAGCTTTTTATCACTTTTGTCTTTTATGTTTAGAGCTCAGAAGTAGTAGTCTTTTCAACTATTAAGGAATCAAGTTTCTTTTTTTCCCTTTCCCCCACTCCATCTTCTCCCCCTCCATCTACTCCCCTGCCTTCCACTTCCTGTCTTTTCCACTCTACTTATTTCCAAAGAATGTAGTCTTTCCAAAACTTTTTCAAACACAATTGACAACTAATATATTTTATTAATATATTGGTTGTCTTCTTTTCTTTCCAAATTCTCTTATTTGATATAAGTTCATTTTCTAGTGTTTCACAATTTACAAAAAATGACTGTTTGCAAATGATTTTCCAGTTTAGAATAGAAGTATCTACCATTTTCAGTGTTTCTTAAAATGTTTTGTTTTATTCACTTGCCACAGCTACATTTAATCCAGATTTTTTTATTCTTGTTTTATTTTGTTTTGCATTCAACAGAGTAGTTTGGACTATGTGGAAACTTTCTATGGCACTGAGTATGGCAGCAGAGAGAACTTACAGTATCTTTAAACTACTTCATCTGGAATATGCAGGGGTTTTATTTTATTTTTTTGCAAGTAGATGGAAAAGAAAATAATGCCCAAATTATTTGCCAAAATTTTGTAAACAACATCTTACCTAATTATAAAGAAAAGAAAGGTGCAATTTTCCTGTCTGAAAAAAAAATAAAATCCCACTAGATATTTTATACATAAGAAATATGTACCTAATGCTGACCTAAATTATTGTGGCTGAAGTACAATGGTTCTATATTATAAAACAGTGTAAAAATGATATGGACAAAGTGAGCTATGTGTAATAGAAACATAGTGGGTGTAGAGGTACCATGTTGCTTTTGCCTGTTCAGCCCTTCATGTCATACTTTTTTGGAGAATATAATTTTTGATTTATTGTTGTGGAATATTAGTTTAACTGTGAAAAATGTGTTATATTTGTTTATGTTGTGGAATATTACTTAAACTGTGTAAAGTTGTGTTGCATTTGTTTAGGCTGCATATGTTTAACAATGTACAGGCATGTTGTTTTACCTGCTAAAGCACCTGATTGGTCTAATAAAAAACTGAATGGCCAATAGCTAGGCAGTAGAGGAATAGACAGAGCAAGCAGGATGAAAGAATATATAGAAGGAGAAATTTAGCCTGGAGAGAACGAGAGAAGGGAGATGCCCACGGCCAGCCAGGCAGCCACCAGTCTCCCAGATACAGAACAGGACATACAAAATAAAAAGTAAAAAGACCTCAGACAAAATGTAGATGAAGAAAAACTGGTTAAATTAAGCTGTAAGAGTTAGTGGGACAAGCATTAGGTAAGGCCAAGAATTCATAAATAATAATAAATCTCCATGTTATGATTGGGAACTGGTAGTCTGAGAAAGCCTGCTATAATTTATGGCACAAAAGATCCTTATATTTAATGTTGAGCTCATTTCATTTCATAGTGTGATATGAGGCCAAAGGTCTATTACAAGTCAACTTCCTTTTGCACATGTCAATGTCTGTATTACTCAGAAATGAATGGATAAACATGTAACTATTGAGGAAATCTATTTCTTGTGTGCAAAAGTTACTAATATTCAAAATGTTCAAGAGATACAGGAAACCTTTTTGAAATATTAAGAAAGACATATCAAGCAATTTATGAGTCTATGGCCCCAGTTGTTGAATCTGTATGCAGACAAGGATTTCCTAGATATATAACATAATTCAATTAATTTTTATAGCTTCATTTGCATGAATTTTATATAATTTATAATCAAAGTAGTTAACAAAAATAAAGAAGGATAATACCGAGAATACTACTGATTTTATTATGCACAGGCAAAAAGAGAAAAATAAAGTGAGAATGCACAAAGGGTCATTTGGTATAGCACACTGTGTTTAAACTTTAATGTAGATCAGGAATTCAGCTCCCAGAACTGCTCCAGGGTTCTAAATAGAATGCCTCAGAGCAGCAGGGCTTTAGGAAACTGTTTTATCTGTGGGTCTTTAGAAATAAGTTTTTATTTATCTGAGGGAAAAAGACACACACATTCTGAGGGGTCATTTTCTTTTATTCTTCTTCAGCTCTGATTCTCTTTTCTTTTTTTCCTCTTCTATAGCTCTAATTATTCTTTACAGCTCTAATTCTTTCCAAGTTCTAATTCCTTCTAAGTTCTAATTCTTTCTAGTTCTCCTTTGTTCTACACAGGTATGTACATATTTAACAGGAGGATTTTGGCAATAAAATGAAGAGATACAGAAGCTATATCAGAAGGTCCTAGCACATTCCTTGAGTAAAGAAAAGGAGTAGAATCATTTACCATGATAACACATAGGTGGGAAAATGGTGGCATTGAAACCATCCCAAACATAAAATTATATGAAAGCAAGAAATCCAAGGAAGTCTGCTTAAGGAGTACTAGGGAATTTATTAGGATATAAATTGAGGAAATACACTCACAAATACAGAAATAAGTAGACAGCTCTGAAATCATCCTCTGACCTGACTAGGAGTAAATTCACCTGGCAGTTCAATCACACCAGGAAGCAGGAAGCAGGGAGAAGGGACCTCATGACCCCTTTCCCTTTCCTTTTAAGAGGTCTTGTACAATGGCAAGCACAGCCTCCTTCAGGCTATATAGCCCAAGGTCATAAGTGGAGCAATACCACTACAGTATATTTTCTTACCCTGTTTCTAAGCCCAGATCACAAGGAAGGGAACTTGTAACTATTTATTCAAGCCTGTGAGGCCAGTCCATCTTCTGTAGCCCTGGCTAATTGTGAAACTTTTTCCACAAAAAGCTGTTTCTTGTAGGGCCCTGGCCCCCCATTCTGGGTAGCTGTTGCCTTACTTGCCGACCTTGACATTGATGTCCTCCCTATGCTGATTCCCTGCCAGTTTCTACCCTCCTGAATGCTTAAGAGAAGTTCCTTGTTTGTGTATCCTGCATATTGGGCATTAACAGTTTAGATGCAAGATTGTAAACATCAGTATCGAACTTCTGCCCTCTGGGGTTCTCCCATTGTGCTGTAAGCCTGTATTTAAGACCTCCTCCCTCTTTCAATAAACAGCATCCGGCATTCTGCTGGTGCGAATGACCCGCTGTCTCTTGTCTCTGTTCTTATACAACCTGAATTGTCAGTGACTGTTCTTTATAATACATTCTAATATTTTTTCTGAGAAACATACGTTAATCTATGGTTTGTTTCTGAGATTGGAGGAATGTTAATCTGGGTATTCTATTGCTGTAACAAATCACATCCCCATAATTCATTGCTATTTTAGCCATATATGGCTTTAATTTTCCCCTTTCCTTCTGACCCTATACATTTGACCCATCTCACACTCTGTTTTACCTGAAATAACATTCTAATTCCTAAAAGCTGAACATTTACTTCCTGAAGAGGTCAATTTGGATGCCAAGATTCTCGTGCAATTATTGTTACATCTGCACTTGTGTGTACAATACATATGTCCTATACTTCATTCCTTCTATTATTTTTCATTTTATTGTATTTTCTCATGTATAGAAGTGAGAGCAAAAGGCTGTTTCAAGTCTCTTTGAGAAACTGGCAAACTGTGTTTCCTGTTTGTCAGCATAGAATGAAGACTCCATTTTTTCCCCTGAACTTGATATCATTTGTCCCAGCTAGTTCCCAGTCCCCATTCTGGAAGTGGTGGAGACACACATTATTTGGTGCATTCAAGTTATGTGAGGACTGACTGTGTAACTGTTTTCTTTCATTTACCTTAAATCTTATGCAAGAAATATAGCAAGGAAAGTTTGTGAAAGCTAAAAGTATATTATACACATGTAGGAGCTGGTGACAACACATTGATTATAGACATATAAGAAGTGATTTATGGCCTCAAAGAGAATCTTAATTTATGCTCCTAGCATAAAGTAAGACACAAAAACAACCATGTACACAAAGATATATACAAATACACATGCGACCTGCCTTCTCAGAAAATAATGGAAAGGAATTTAAGCTCTAATTTCTGGTAGATCTTTTTGTTTAGAACAAATCAAGATAACCTGAGGATGACTTTCAAAATAAAGTGTCAGGTTTTAGAAAGTATACTAAGTGGATGTTATTACTACTTTGCTGCAGTTTTCCAAAACAGTGTTTCACTGCTTCCATAAAGAAATGTGAAATACTGGTTGAGGCAAAAAAAAAATAAAATATTTCCACATAAACTGTATTTGAGAAATACCACTAATTAGTTTTAGGACACTAAATCTTTTATGAAATTGAAATATACTCAAGGAGCTATTAGGTTAAACAAAGAATTAAAGAAAACTAGGGGAAAGTTATAAGAACAAATTGAGAATGTTAACAAATACTAGAAATCATAAATATAAGTTTTAGAAATAAAATATCTGATAATGGATATTAAAATAACTGAGGATTTTAACAACAATATTGAATAATCAGAAGAATAAGAAAATTTAAAAATGGGTAACTCAAAAAATTGAGTCTGATGAACAGAAGGAAAAGGGATGAATAAATATAAATATACCCTAAAATCTATATAGGAAAAACATTGGTGTCAATTCCTGTGTTTTTTTTCATGAATCAAAAAGAAAGATATCATTTAAAGAAATAATAGTACAATATTACAAATGATGAAAATCATGAACTTAAAAATTCAAGAAATTTCATAAACTCCAATAAGAATAACAATAAGATGATATACACTGAAGCATACTACTGAACAATTGAAAGCCAAAGACGCAGATGTTTTAAAACAGAAAGAGAAAACTTGACTCATCTGCTGTGGGATGTTTTTCTGTATGCTGTGAATATGTGTTGCTCTGATTGGTTGATAAATAAATCTTTTTGGCCAATGATGAGGCAGAATAAGATTAGGAGGTACATTCCAACTGGAGAGAGAGGAGGAGCAGAAAGGAGAGTGGTGCAGACACTTCAAGCCACTGCCAGGAGAAGCACGTGGCAATGCATAGATCAATAGAAATTGGCTGAGTTGAGTTGTAAGAGCTAGCTAGCAAGAAACCTGAGCCCCTAAGCCATAGAATTTGCAATTAATATTAAGTCTCTGAGTGATTATTTTATAAGTGGCTGTGGGACCGTGGGGCTGGGTGGGACTGTAGAAACTTACAACTATACTCATCACATACAAGGACCTTTCAACATAATCATAGGACATATGAGAAAATTTGGAGGATAGAACAAAATAGATCAACGTATATAACATGTAGAAATGAAAAAACGCCACCTAAAGTGATAATTCTATACTTGGGAAACCTCTCCCTCAATATTGAGAAAGAAATTAAGTGTTTCCAGTCAAATAAACAATAGAAGGGTTTTTATCATAACTAGTACCATTGTTCAAAAAAAGCTATCAAGGACACTTAAGTTTGAAATGAAAGAACATTATAAAGCAACTTAAAGCCAGACGAAGATAAACATTTCTGATGAATATATGGATATTAGCAAGTGAAAACTAGGAGAATTGTAACATTTCAACTCAATCTTTTAAAATATTTCATATGATATAAAAGATATATTAACTAAAACTTTCACATAGGTTAGTGGATGTGCAAGGTATGAAGATTAAAGTTGTGATAATGGAGGCTAGAGATATGGCTCAGTCAGTAAAGGACTTGCTGTTCAAGATTGAAGACCTGAGTTTGGATCTCCAGCACCCACATAAAAGCCATGTATGCTGGTGTGTTATCCTTACTTCTCTGTTGCTAAGACAAAAAACACTGATTAAAAACAACTTGAGGAGCAAAGGATTTATTTGGCTTTCACTTCCACATCACAGATCATCATAGAGTGGTGTTAGGGATGAGAAAAGTTGAGGCAGTAACTTTGGAGGAACAGAGTTTGTTGGATTGCTTTTTTTTTTCCTGATCACAAATATCGTGTTTAGCTAGTTTTCTTATATAGTCAAGGAAGCCTGCCTTAGAAATGGAACCACCCACAGAGGACTAGGCCTTTATATAACTATTAGTTACAAAGACAATATAATAAAGATGTGTCTACAGGCCAATCTGATTTAAAATTCCTCATTTGAGGCTTCTCTCAGATGGCTCTGGGCTCTGTCAAGCAAACAATTAAGGGTAACCAAGAAATGGTGTCTGTCAGTAATGTCAGTGACAGATAAGACAAAACAGATTAGTGGAGCTTAATGGCCAGTCTGTCCTGCTAAAATGATGAGCTCCAGGTTCAGTGAGAGAGTCTGTTTAAAATTTGAAGACATATAGAAATTGAGGAAGATGACTGACATCAACATCCAAATGTATACACCAACATGAACAAGTACACAGGTCTCATGTGCATGTGCGTGTGTTGACTCACACTCCACCCCTGAACACACAAAGCTGTTAAAACATAGATTTAGAAAGTGATCAAAGTTATGCTTGTATCAATTCAAATTACATGGGTATGCTTTTAGAATGAGTCATAATAACCTTGGTAACTACAGAAAAAAATAGAGTATACACAAATGAAAGAGAATAATATAATAAATGAATGATCAAATGCTCTTTGTGCATACATAAAAATAAGAGAATGGACAAAGTAACTTTTCTTTTAATTATTTATTTTAAATATAAAGAATTAATCTTGGTACTGGAGAGATGGCCCAGCCATTAAGAACACTTTATGGTCTGCCAGAGGATCTGAGCTCAGTTTCTAGTATCCACGTGATGGATCACAATCATCTGTAACTCTAGTTTCAGGAAATACAACACCCTTTTCTGAACTCTGTGGGCACAAGGTACATATGTGATTTATGTATGTATATACAGACAAATGCTCATACACATAAAAATAAAAGCATATATATGTATTTATATATAATTAATTATTATATATTACATTTATACTCAATTACATACTTTCTTAAGCTGAACATGTGGTTCACTACCACAGATGTAGCACTTGGGAAGTGGAATCAGGTGAATCAGGAGTTTAATACTAGCCTCAGCTACATAGCAAATCAAAGCAACCCTTGTCTATGTGAAACTTTGTCTCGAAATCTCTACCTTATTCCCTCCTTCAGAACATATATTGTAGAATTCAAGACACCAAATGTTTGAAAGACCAGAAATTAAAAAAATAAATTTAATGCAAGTAGAGGTGGAATAGCACTCCTAATGTCAAAGAAACAAATTTTAAATAAATATATACAAAAAGTAAGACAAGAATAGCATTCTGATCTGATAAAAGAGTAAGTTCATATAAAGAAATAATTATAAGTAAATGAAATAGTAACAAAGAAGCCTACATGGGACTGACCTAGACACTCTGCAAATATGTTAAAATTCTGTAGATTAGTCCTCTTGTGAGACTGCTAACAGTGTGAACAGGGACTGTCTTTGAATCATCATTGGCTTTTGGAACTCTACTCCTCATACTGTGTTGATTTGTCCAGCCTAAATATGTGTGGAGGTGTTTAGTAATACTGCACATTTTGTTGATATCCACGAGAGACCTGCCCTTTTCTGAACAGAAACAGAGGAGTATATTATGGGGTTGGAACAGAAGAGGATTGGGTAAAAGATTGGGAAGACAGGAGAGAGGGAAAACTGCAGCTGGGGTGTAAAATAAATAAATAAGTAAATAAATAAATAAATAAATAGATGGATGGATAAATAAATAAATTTATTAAGATTAAAAATAACAAAGAAATAATAACAATTATAAGTATGTGTGCAACAATTACCAGATTTCCCAAATATACCCTAAAAAGGTGACAAAATCCAAACAAACAGGAGTCCTACTCTAATAGCATAGGAGTTTAATAATTACATTAAGTATTAACATTCCAGATGAAAGATAAGAAGTATATGACTTTAATATCATTTACTAGTTGTAAGAGTCAATGAGAAAAGCTTCCTATGGTAGTAGATGGGGAGTGATACATAAACCCACTTGAAAAATGTGCAGAGAGAGTAAAATATTTTGGAATACTCAGTCCTTTATAGGGTATATTTATCAAACACCTCCTCCTGAGCTCAAAGAGGAGGCAGAAAGTTTCTAAGAGGCAGAGAGGATAGATGTCAGCAAGGAAAGAGCATTTTCTCGACACAATAGGACCAAAGCATATATGAACTCACAGAGACTGTGACTGCATGAACAAGACCAGCAGAGAGTACTGGGAAAGACAGCTGGAATCACATACAACTCTGGGATGAGCTACAAAACCTAGCGCAATGGAAACTCAAAAGAATCTATAAAGGTTATCCTAGCTAAGACTTCTAGCAATGGGAGATATGGAACCTGAACTGGCCACCTTGTATAACCAGTTGAGACTTCCAGTGGAGGGAATGGGACCCCAAACCAGCCATATAACCTCTGAACTACAATTTTCCCTGTTTACAAGATATACTGGGACAAAAATGATGCAGAAATTATGGGAATGGCCAACCAATAACTGGTCAAAATTGAGACCTATAGTATGAGAGGAAGTCCTTTCTTGACAATGCCTAGAGGCCCAGAACCCAGAGGATGGACATCTCATAGACCTAGGGTAGAACAAAATGTGACTAGTAAAAAAGAAAGAAAAATAGTCAATGAAATGATTTCTAATGATATTCTGCTATATTCAGAGATTGTCACCTAGACCAACTGTAAACACAGAGCCTTCACCCAGAAACTGATGGAAACAGATGCAGAGACCTATAGCTGAATATTAGGTGCACCTTTTTAATAATCCTGTGGAAGAGGGGGAGGAAGAATTATGGGAGCCAGAGGGGCCAAGGACAGCACAAAAAAAGCCCGTAGAATCAACTTACTTGGGCTCATAGGTGCTCACAGAGACTGAACCTCCAACCAGTAAACTTGCATGGGGCTGCCATAGGCCCTCTGCATATATGTTACAGTTGTGTAACTTAGTCTTCTTGTGGGAGTCCTAATAGAGGGACCAAGGGCTATATTTGACTCTGTGACCTGCTTTTGGGATCCTTTCCTCCTACTGGGTTGCTTCCTCCAAACTTAATACGAGAGGTGGTACCCAGTCTTACAGCTGTGGCTGGCTGATATACACAGGAAGTCTGCCCTTTTCTGAGAGAAAAGTGAAGGAGTAAATGAGAGGGAGGGGGAGAGGGAAAGTTGGCCAGAGGGAATGGAAGGAGAGGAGGAAGGGAGGGGAAACTGTGATTGAGTTAGGAAAAATTTATTTATTTATTTATTTATTTATTTATTTATTTATTTATTTATTTATTTATTTATTAAAGAGTATCCAGAAAAAGTGTCATGGGAAGACAGCTCTGAGAGTGGAATATATCAGGATTGATCAACCTGTTTTGATATCTTGGTCAAATAATACTGCAGTATGCCTCTTTGTGGCCCTTTCCCAATTCAAATATCTAGTTTATTCTCTCTGTCTCTGAATCTCCCTGTCTTTCTGTTTCTGTCTCATTCTATCTGTGTGTGTGTGTGTGTGTGTGTTTCTGTCTCATTCTATCTGTGTGTGTGTGTGTGTGTGTGTGTGTGTGTGTGTGTGTGTGTGTTTCTGTGTAGGGAAGAGGAAGAATGAAAGCAGGAAGAGGATGAGATAAAGGAGAAGGGGTAAGCCAGAAGGAGGAGGGGATAGAACAGATCTAGTAGCCATCAGATCAACTTGAGGAATGGAAACAGTGCTCAAGGTACAGAAAAGATTATTTAAAACAAACACAATAGAAACCATGACTGCTATTATAAGTAATATTGTTAATAGATGAGAGTTTAAAAGCACAATAATCTTAGAATTTCCAAAAAAAGAATAATGTGAGGGTGATAGATATACTGGTCTATATGAGAAGGTGTACATCAATGAAGAACTCTGCAGAGGAGGAAAGAAACTATGGAGATGAGGATCTGTAGTTTCAAACTTGCGTGAACTAGCCACAGACAGTTATGATCTGTATCCAGAAAATATATATCATTACCAGGAACTCGAAAAATAAAAATCCAGGTTTGTTGGGTGATGAGAGAAAAGCAATTAGCACGGATTTGGAAGAGTTGAGGAAGGGAGGGACCATGACCAAAATACATTGTATGAATTGTTTTAATGAAGCCCAGTATTTTATACTAGAAAATATCCTAATAAATCAATAGCCTTACATAAAATGGCTAGCATGACAAAACCAACAGAAATTTTTAGCAATTATATTTATGTATATGGACTCTTTGGTAGCTAACCTTTCTTTTTCCTTACATAAATGGGCTAAGATACATTTTGTGTTTATAAGTCTGCCTCTTACATTTAGGTAAATAAATATTTTTTTGTATTTGCTCCTTCATGTATACACACAAAAAATTGTGTGTGAGTGGATGTTTTTTTCTGAACAATTCATGGCTCAGTGATTATATTAACAACAATAGATTATTATTGTTTGAGTAAAGCTGTCTGCAGAAGAATTTTCAAGTTCTATCCTGACTTATTGGGATAACATTTTTTGGATCTACTCACCATGGCTGCCATGAATGAGGTTCTGGAGAATTATGCCAAAACCATGAGAGGAATGTAGCATTAGTATGGTAACTAGAGATTAGATGGATAAACATCAGTGCATATAGAAAATAGAATAACCTTTGGTTTAATATTTAATCCTGGTACAAAAAGCAATTATGTTCATAAGAGTAGTAATAAACTATGAGACCAGTTCATGCATATCCAACAATTGAACATGGAAACTCAATTTTTCTTTATTTTGTTTTGGTGACTTATCTACTGTTGAGAAATAAGCAATCATCATTGTCTAATCTGTCATTTTGGCCCCATATTGCTTGTTTTAAGAAATTTGCTGCATATATATATATGTGTGTGTATATATATATATATATTTATATTTGTAATCATTACTAATGCTTTGTTACAAAGATCATTATCAAATATTGATCTTCTTAGTCATTTGATTTCCATGTGCTTAGAATAATATTTCTTTCTTTTCACATTCAGTCTATATTTTTCTTTGACTGTGATATCTGATTCCTGAATGCAGCAGATAAATGTACATCACTGAAGATCATTAGTCAAAGCAAAATAAATGATACCAGAAATTCTTGTGGAATCTAAGAGAAAAAATAAAGAACTTGGAAGTACAAGGAGGATGATTGGATCAGAGGTTAGGTACAGCAGGAGGTGCAAAGGATCTGGAAGGAGATTGCAGGAGGGGTAAAGCATGATTAGATTATATTGTACAAAAAATGATTTCAATTTTTAAAAAGGCAAGAAATAATACCCTTTTAGTTATATAAACACCAAACAAACTGAGAATGGAAAGATATTTATGAAAATTTGAAATGCACTTTTGGCTTGGTAGTAGAGGCCTATATTCCTAATTAATCTGGAGAGTAGCACAGAAAGGCTTGCTGTGTTACAGAGTGAGTTTAAGTCTCCTTTGGGAAGCTTAACAAGAATACATTTAAAAAAGATGCAAAGATATTGGAGATGGATCTCAGTGTTAGACTGTTGGTCTGGTATGCATAAGATCCTACATGCAGTTACATTCAATACCTAGTACTATAAAAGGGAAAATGTAAAGCTGTTATATATATAGAATAAAACAATTTTAGTTCTAGCTACAAACCTAAAGAAAATGAAAGCACAGATTCAAATGACAATTTGGGTACAATAATCAATCCTAGTTTATCCATCATAGTGAAAATACGGAATTATTTCATCTTGCTAGGTGAATCAAAAATTGAGCTATAAAATGGAATGGATACTTTATATATGTAACTTGAAGATTTTAAACATATTTAACTAAACCAGATTTAAAAAAGAATGAATATAGTATGATCCATCTACATGAGGAATAAAATGGGTGAATTAAAAGAAATAGAAATTGATGCTTGCTATGTTAGTGAATAGACATTATTAATTCATGATCACATATCTCAGGATTTATGTAATAAAAAGCTTTTAGAAGCTGTGGAGATTTTTATACACAGTATGAATGTTGTCAATACCATTGGTTTTTATAGTTAAAAGCTAGAATATTATGCAATAAACATGTAAAATAGTTTATTAGCATACATTCTGACATTGATTTTACATTTTTTTTTTATCTATTCTGATTTTAGATGACTTTAAAGAGTTGTTGAAATACCATTTGGAGGTTTTTGTCATGTAATACATTAATTTTCTGATATTTCCCACAAGTTAGCTAAGGAAATCAATTATCCAGAGGAAGGGAGCAACAAGGATTTGATTGTAAATAACAGAGAACTCACATGTGAAGTTTGAGATGACAGCATCAACACTATACCCATTTTCTCTTAACTATAATATTTGGATTATATCCCAACTGGGCTACTGGCAATGAACATGTGAATGTATGAGATTATTTTGACTACATATTTTTAGAGAACTCTGTGGTAGCAACTTTTACATCTAATCTGTATCTTGACAGAAAATCTTATAATGTTCACATGAATGAATATTGGATCCTTCCATGTGATTTTAAAAGGCAGAGGAACAATTACTTCTTAGAAATTATCTGAAATTGAAGTGTACATGTTGATGACAAAAAGCTATATGATATCTGTGTATTTATGGACATAATTTCTTTGCAATGAAATCTAAGTAGAAATTAAAATATAAACTTAATTTTTCAATACATTTAAAAGTTTTAAAGCTTATAAATTTCTTTTTAAAAGGTATTTTATTAATTCTTTGAGAATTCCATATGATGTATCTTGATCATACTTACACCCAAGTTCTCTGGTTAACTCCTCTAAAATCTGACACTGCCTCATTAACAACCACCCAAATTCTTGTCCTTTTAGAATTTTTATTTATTTAACTCTTGACTACAAGTTGTATTGCCTATATAGACTGAGTTTGAACCTATTCAGTAGAGTGTTGTTGACTTTCCAGGAATCTCTTGTTAACACAAATTTCTGTGTGCTGTGCTTATTTTTGAAATATGTTTAAAAATAATTTCAATGTTTAATATCACACTAGTGAACAATGGTGTGCTTCTGTCTTTAACTCTGGAAAACATATTTAACGAAGACTTTAAAAACTGTTGATTTATTTTTAATTCATGAATATTCATTAATTTTAACCCTATAATAAACTACTGACTGTCTGAAATGATAGTTTCCAACCAGGAGTAGAATTCTTAAACTTTAGTTGACTGTCAGCATTAATGCTTATATTTAAATAGCATTCTGAAAAATAGTGAATTTATTGTCAGAAAAAATAAACTTTGTGCATTCCAAAAACTCAGTAATTATGTGCAAATGCATCTCTAATGCTTTCTGAATTCAAATTCATATTAACTTTTGTAAAGAACTTTTTCATATTTTAACATCATGTTTTTGAGAGAAAAAACACAATTTTAAGAGTTTCTATTAATTACCTTTTCTGCTTGATGAAATGTAAATTTGTAACAGCAAATATCTGACTAGAAATATATAGGAACCATAAAAATTATGTAGTTCCATGGGGTCTTCATTTATCATGGTATCTCTTTCCTTATTCTCCCATTGTGTTCCTGATCCAGCTGGGACCTCCTGCTCCCCTAAGCTCTCTTTCCCCCAACCCTTGCCCTCCATTACCCACCCCCTCCACTCACCCCCAGTTTTCTCTTGTAGATCTCATCTATTTCTCTGTCGTTGGGTGATCCCTGTGTCTTTCTTAGGGTCCTCTTTACTAGGTAGCCTCCCTGGAGATGTCAGTTGCAGTCTGGTTATCCTTTGCTGAGGAGCTCCCAGGAACTGGAGCAGGCCCTCTGGTTAAGTGAGACAGTTGATTAGCATGAACTGTTTAGGAGGCCCCCGGGCATTGGGACTGAGACCTGTCCTTGGTGCATGAGCTGGCTTTTTGGAACCTAGGGCCTATGCTGAGACACTTTGCTCAGCCTTGGTGCAGGGAGGAGGGGACTGGACCTGCCTCAACTGAATCTACCAGGCTGGGCTGACTCCCCAGGGAATCCTAGCCTTGGAAGAGGGGGGAATAGGGGGTGGGTTGGGGGGAAGGCTGGGTGGTGGGAGGAGGGAGGACAGTGGAATACATGGCTGATATGTAAAATAAAATTATTTATAAAATAAAAATATTAAAACAATAAAAAAGAAGTTAAAAAATTATGTAGTTCATTTTTTTATAGTAAGATAAATCCTAAAACTTGAAATGTTAAAAAAAAAACAGGTACTGTCTATTCTTCTAATAGCCAGATATTTTTCATTTTGTAGTACCTGATTTGCATTATTTTCCCTTTGAAAGGTAATTTGAGAATCAAGAAAGATATCCTTTGTAGAGCTACTTAAAGTATACTGAGCATATCTAAATTTATATGTGGATGATAAAAAATAGTTTCCTTGGTTAACATTGTCACAATTTCATTGAAATAGCATAGTTTTCAAACAAGAAATATCTCCCTTAGGTACATATAATTGAACATTTAGTCCACATTATGGTGATTTTGGGGGAGGTTAAGGAACCTTTAGGGGGCGGGGTCTTGATACAGAAGCTATGTCAGTTCAGTTAGACTTTGAGAGTTTATTGCTTTGTTCCGCTTTCAGTTCCCATTCTCTAAGTCAAGTTTATAGTTAGAGATGTGATGTCTCAGCTTCTTCCCCAAGCTGTGCCTCACCTGACATCAGGGACTACCTCTCAGAAACCATAAGCCACATAAACTGTTCCTTCTATAAATTGACTTTGGTCTTGGTATTTTAATTCAACAATAAAAAAATAATTAAGCCAGGCTGTGGTGGTGCACTCCTTTAATCCCAGTGCTCAGGAAGCAGAAACAGGCAGATCTCTGTGAGTTCAAGGCCAGCCTGGTCTACAAAGTGAGTTTCAGGAAAGGCACAAAGCTACTCAGAGACACCCTGTCTCAAAAAAAAAAAATGTTAACCGGGCGGTGGTGGCACATGCCTTTAATCCCAGCACTTGGGAGGCAGAGGCAGGTGAATCTCTGTGAGTTCAAGGCCAGCTTGGTCTACAGAGCAAGATCCAGGAAAGGCACAAAGCTACACAGAGAAACCCTGTCAAAAAAAACAAAGAAACAAACAAAAATAATAATTAAATCAACTCTAGTTGAATTAAAAATAAGCTTTACAATTGAGTTTTCCATTATAGAATAGATGTTGGAAACAAATACAAAAACGATGTTTTTTTATATTTAAAAACTTATAAAATTTGGTAATATAGAATATCCAATGAACTATTGTTCCTGACAAAATACTCTTAATGTCATTATTATTATTTACTTGTATATAAATCATCAAAATGTTATTATTTTAAAGGAAATTACAGAAAGCAAACCTTAAATGACAATAAATTATTTGATTTTTAACTCAATAACTGTATATATGCATATATATGCACATATTTACATATTTGTGTGTTTGTGTGTGTGTGTGTATGTGTGTGTATGTGTGTGTGTATAAAGTATCTGTACAGTAGGATGTTGAGTCCTTTGTGCATATGCCATGGAGTAGTATATCTAGGTCAAATGGTAGATTTATTTTTAGCATTTTGAGGGCTAGCCACACTTATTCCCAGTATTACTGGACAAGTTTAAAGTCTCACCAACATTAAATGGGGCTTCTGTTTCCATACACTTCTTCCAACCCTTGTCAGTTGTTTGACCAAAGTACTTATACATAACAGTAAGTATAGATAGCCTCAAAATGCTAAAAATAATTCTACCATATGACTAACTATACTACTCATTGGCATATGCACAAAGAGCTCCTCCTACTCCACAGATACTTATTCAGCGGTGTTCACTGATATTCTATTCACAATAGTTAGGAAATGGAAACAACTGAAACGTCCTTCCACAGATGAATGTGTAATGAAAATGTGGTGCATATACACCATGAAAAGCTATTTCAGCTGTAAAGAAAAGTGAGAAATCATGAACTTCGTAGATTAATGTATAGAACGGGAAAAATCATCATGAGTGAGATAACCTAGACCTAGAAACACAAACATCTCATGTTTTCTCTTATCTGAGGCTCCAAGCTTCAAATCTTCAGATGTGATAAACATAGGAAAGAGAGAAGATAAAATATCAAGAAGGATGTCTTAAAGAGTCATAAGGAATCATACTACTAATCAGCTAACTAAAATTAAACTAAAATGCATGAGTCTTTGTATATGTGTTCATATATATTTCAAATATAATTCTCCATCTGAGTTGACAATCCTCCCTCCAAGAGCCAAAGAACTTCTAACAAAAGCCCAACACCAGGAGTGAAAGGCCCCCTTTTTATTTGTTGGTCAGGTTTATCTAAGAAATTTCCAAAACCCACATGACATTGCTTTGTACTTGGAACTTATTTGAATGTGCTTTCTTTTAGGACTATCTTTTATGGTACCAGAAGGTATTAGCCAAGCTTCTAAAAGAGGGAAATAAAAAATAGTCTTACCCAGCTATGATACCTACAATCCAGAGTTACCAATATAGCATGATATCCCCAAGGGTGCACTGGTGGCATGTATACATTGTTGGTATCAAATATTTCTGTAATTTGACTAAGGAATTTTTACACAAGAGGAAAATCATGCCCAATATTGCAAATCTAACCAATTACCCTGTACTAGTGAAGTCATGGATCTTGGAGGAAAGTCTACAACCATCAATTATTATAAACTACCATAATCCTTAATAACATTCTATAAACGTGTGTCCTTATACCCTCAGATAAGTGTAGTCTAGACCCTCTTTAAGAAAACTCCTCTTTGCACAGCCAGATACAGTTAAAGATAACCACAAGTATTGCAGCCTGAGAGACCAGCACCCAGGTCAGCACACAGGGTAATAAAAAGAATGCCTGGGGCTTATACAGGGACACTTGGCTCAGCCTGGAGGAGGGGACTGGACCTGCCTGGACTGAATCTACCAAGTTGAACTCAATCCTCTGGGGAGTCTTTGCCATGGAGGAGATGGGAATGGGGGGTAGACTGGGGGGAAGGCAGGGGGGTGGGGAGGAGGAATCCATGGCTGATATGTAAGATTAAATTAAATTATAAAATAAAATTAAAAAAGAATGCCTTCAGAGTAGTGAGACTTAGGAATGATTCTTATCTGAGGAAATAAGACTCATAATATGTACTGACAATTGCTTTCCTTATTTTTCTCAATCTTCACTCTCTTGCCCTACTGTTCTTCTTCCCGCTATATACATCTCAAGGAAAACAATAAAATGTTACATCTGAGGGGGGTGAACAACCATGGCAACAACATGCTGAGGGATTTTGTAGGGAGTTGGGTATTTATTAAACAGACTTAGCAAATGGGGAATGGAACCAAAGTTGCTTTGTACCTGACCTTGGTTCCACATTTAGACACTTGGGAATTTGTCCTTTTGTATTACCTGTGAAAGTTTAACTTATAATGCATTTAGTTTAGTTTTA
Source organism: Peromyscus nudipes (assembly GCA_902168325.1). Taxonomy (NCBI): domain Eukaryota; kingdom Metazoa; phylum Chordata; class Mammalia; order Rodentia; family Cricetidae; genus Peromyscus; species Peromyscus nudipes. Next base: position 802 of record CABHPH010138731.1, on the reverse strand, counting down.
ATTTGCTTTGAGACCTAAAATCAGCTAATTGTATGTAGCTTGTCTTAGAACTGAGACAAAAATGTTGTTTCCTTTATGTCAGTCTGAGTTAATGGTATAAAACAGGCTTAAGTGTCATTTTTATTTTTTTTATTTTTTTCAATTTTTAAATATTTGTTTTATTTTTGAATTATAATATAATTACATTATTTCTCCATTTCCTCTCCTACCTCCAACCCATCCCATGTAGCCATTGCTCTCTTCCAAATTAATAGTCTCTTCTTCTTCATTGTTTTTACATGAATTTTAATATGTTACAAAGCTACATGTGAACTTTAATAATTTATTCTACAGAATCCTACCCATGAAACTCATGTGCACACATACTCCAACTTTCATAGGCCTTTACTTAAGGAGTAAGCCAAGACTAAAGACAGTATAGAGTAGCTGAGGGAATTTCCTATAAGCACATACCCAGGATTATATGGAGGGAGATACTGGCTGCTAAAGACTCAATGTTAGATGGGGTGGGAGCTATATAAATCTCCCTCATTTTGGCTTTCTGTCAGGCTTAAGTGTCTTATAGTCCTCATGGAGCAGCAGATCTAGTTATGAAGCATATTCTAGTGTATTTCTATTCATCAAAACAGCTTAAGAAGAAATCATCTTTCTGATCATCCACATATATATCTGGATACCTCTACAAAACAACAAACAAAACAAAAACAAACAAAAACTCATCTCCAGGACTCAGGAAACACTGAAGAAGAATGGGAAGAAAGACTGTAAAATCCAGATAATCAGGAGTTTCCTGTGATGTTGT
>CABHPH010138729.1:16327-48050 GCA_902168325.1 Peromyscus nudipes | reverse complement strand
TGTGTGTGTGTGTGTGTGTTGTTAGGGATTCAAACACAGGTTTTCCATAGCTTTGTGCAAACAAATTGTAGTCCAAGTCCTGTGTTTTTGAGTTCCCATCTGTAAAGTAAGGATAACAATTATATCATAGAGCTGAGATGAGGCTTGTGTGTATGGCTGACATTCCATGTATGTTGACCACAGTACACATGTTAGTTGTTACATATCAGGAATCTTTAATTATATGTCTGTGTGGGAGTATGCACACAAGTGTAGGTGGTCACAGAAGCCAGAGGTGCTAGATTCCCTCAGAGCTAGAGTTTTGGCAACCGAATTTGGATCCTCTGCAACAGCACTATGTGCTCTTAACTGCTGAGCCATCTTTCCAGTCACTAGGCTGGATTCTTTTCCCACTGCCAACGGTAGCTATACTGCTGATGTCTCCCAAGTGCAGGCAGTTTTCAGTGTGCTTGAACATATTCCTTCCTTTTTTTTTTCTCCAAAACAAAAACCAAAAAATACCCCCTTGGTCTTTGTTATAGGTTAAAGGTGGAAAGGCAACTTTGGCAGGTTGGAGCCAAGGGGCACCAGAAAGTCACACCATGCAAGAGAACTAATTGGGGGAATGTGGTGGTATTGTGTTCCCCGAAATATTGTGCACACTAATAAACTTATCTGGGGTCACAGAACAGAACAGCCACAATATTAAACATAGAGGATAGGCAGTGGTAGCACACGCCTTTAATCCTAGCATTCCAGAGGCAGAAATCCCTCTGGATCTCTGTGAGTTCAAGGCCACATTGGAAACAACCAGGCATGGTGACTCACGCCTTTAATCCCAGGGAGTGATGGCAGAAAGCAGAAAGGTATACAAGGCGTGAGGACCAGGAACTAGAGGCTTTTGACTGGTTAAGCATTCAGGCTTTCGAGCAGCAGTTCAGCTGAGAGTCATTGGGATGAGGACACAGAAGCTTCCAGTCTGAGGAAACAGGATCAGCTGAGGAACTGGCAAGGTGAGGTAGCTTTGGCTTGTTCTGATTCCCTGATCTTCCAGCATCCACCCCAATAACTGGCCTCAGGTTTGATTTTATTAATAAGAACTTTTAAGATTCCTGCTACAAGGGAAGGGAAGGAAGAGAGCAGAGACTGGCCTCTCGGGGGAGAAGGGGCAGAGAAAAGAGAAAGGGAAATGAGAGGAGCTTGCCTTTATAAGGAGACTTAGGGCATATGCACAGGGAGTGGCCATAGATGATGACATATTCTGTCAGGACCCTGAGCAGGCCAGTGTAAATGCCTGAGTACTAACAAACGCATGTGCACAGGGAGTGCTCTTAGTGGCTGCAGTTGAAGACCCTGAGGGTAGGCCAGCATAAGTGCCTGAATGCTAACATTCTTTCCTTTTGTTTATTATAAAAAGGTGAGGAAATGGGAAGGGGTGGCCTTTGAGATGGAAATGAGGGCGCTGTGTTCTCGAGACTGCTTCCTGCTGACCTGGGGAAGTTGGCAACTTTGGAGGAACCTGAGAAAGCTGCAATGCTGGCCATGTCTTGGGATAGCTTGCTGTTCCACTTCATTGTCCAGGCTCTGTGGGATCGTCTGGCACCGCTTGGACCTGGCAAGATGCTTAAAGCAGAAGATAATGTTAAGTTTAGGGGGAAATTTTTTTAGGTCCTGGTAATTGAGGAAGGGGAGTCTCAAGACCAGGGAAAGGTGGAGAAATTTAGGCTGTTGATTGATAGTACTTATTTGGAGTGCCTCTGACTTGTTAGAGGTGGATCCAAGTTGACTCCCCGGAGCATTGCAAGCATAATGCCTGAATGCTAACAGTCTTCCCTATTAGAGCACACAAGCTGAATGGGATTGAATTGTTGGGATTTTTGTTTGTTTGCTTGTTTTGTGTCACAGTTGTCTTGAATAATTTTCTTTCTTTTATTTTTTATAATATAATTAATTACATCATTTCTCCTTTCCCTTTCTCTCCAAACTCTCTTATATATTTTTTCTTGCTCTCTTTCAAATTCATGGCCTGCTTTTGTTTTATTAATTGCTGTTACATACATACATACGTACGTACATACATACATACATACATACATAAACACACATTGAGATATTTACAGAAGAGGCAGAACCTCCGCAGTGTCCTTACAGTGTCCTTAGGAGGACATTGAAAATGTCAAACTACTCTGAACAAAAACTCCCCTCAGAATATCAGATGCTAGGTCTATAGACTTCGAGGATGTTTAAATACTGCATTAAGGAGCTGGGCATGGTGGGACTCGCCTGTAGTCCCAGCACTTGGGAGACAGAGGCAGGTGGGCCTCTGGGAATTTGAGGCCAGCCTGCTTTCCACAGAGAGTTTCAGGCCAGCTCAAAACAAAACAAAAAAACAAAACAAAACAAAAACCTACATTAATAGAATTTTTTTGCATGCTGAGTTGATTAGCACAGAGGACTTAAATATGTCTAGCAGATTACATGAAAAATGTAATTATGGAGATCTATAATATTTAAAGTAAAAAATTGATGATATGTGACTAACTAAAATCTATGGAGGGAAGTAGGTGTAGGCAAAGGAACTCCTTTATCAGTAGTGACTTAGAAGAAACATGGAAATTGAATCAGCTGGGTTGCAGGTCACAATGGAAAGTGCATTCCTTTTTCAGTACATTTTGATAAGGTTTGGCAGCATTCAGAGCTCCATAATTACTCTATTTATAATTCAGCTAAAGATGCTCAAGATAACACTTAGACTTTATTGAACGGTTAATTTTACACCTTCAGAAGAATACTCTTCCCATTGTATTTAAGCAGCTGTTAAATGTGGAAATGATCCCATCATTTTTCATGTCTGCAAGACAGTGATCAGTTTTATTGTATATGCTTCTACATGACCATGTATCCACTGCAATACCCTTTTCTTAAAAATGATGTTCTCACTCAAGCAATAGATGCTTTCCCTTTTGGAACTGGCATAATAAGAAATCTTCTTTTCCATGAATGTGCTTCTTCTGTTGTTGATATCATAGCTATGTTCGCAGTCTGCTTAATAATTTATTATGAGAGATGAATCTTGATTAAAGGAGGATGCCAGATAAGGAAATAGCCTGTGAAGTTGAAAGTGATGTGGATGGCACATGAAATGCTTTCTTCTTCATCACTGCTCAGTGGAAACACCTGTACACCTCTTGGTGAACTAGATAATTATGTATCAGAGCTTATGATTTAAGTATAAAATGATTGAAGAGAGACCTATAATAACTGTAATCTATTGCCATAAGTATGCTATGTAATGAACCCCATAAAAGTTAGAGTAACATAGCAATAAGCATTTTTTCTAGCTCACACATCTGAGAAGTGGACTATCTTTCTGGTCTTGCTCAAACTTTTGAGAGTCAGCTAGTTTCCAGTGCTCTGTCCTGGTTTGGTTGGGATGACTGCGGTAAGGGACTTTGGGCCTCCTCTCATCCCTTCATCCTTAGGCTAAACTGGGTATGTTTCCCCAAGTGAAGAAAGAGGTGTAGTCACAACTGGAGTCACTTTCATAGAGCATTTTAACAACCAGGAATGGGGGCTTGGTGTGTGGCAAGAGAGAGGCGATCAAATCTCTCAAATGCTTCTCGCACTGTTGCCTGCACCAGGCTCACTGAGATCTCATTGATCAAGCAAGTCACAAGCAAGGGTTGCCTGCATGGCTAGTGATGTGAACACAGAAAGGGCAAGGGATTCTGGCATATGAGTTTAACCAGTGCTAAATGGTCATCTTCCTGAGAGGTCGTGTGTGAGTACTAACTGGAAGTATTGTGAGGCTATTTTAAATCTGGCTGTAGAATTAGTAGACACAGACTTAAGCCTGACTCTACCACAACTAGGTCTGTGGCCTTGGGAGAGTTAACATAATGCTAAAATGAAGATAATTATTAGTATTATAAAGTTATTTTAAATTGTTTCATTTGAGTGAAACCAGTGGTCTAAAGTGGCTGAGAATTCTCTGTAAATCTAATTGCCATCATGTGGAGTGTTACTTTTCAAACAGTCATTATTACCCAAAAGGATTTATGTTATCACTTGGGAAAATTCAGGTTATCATTTGGAAAAGATAGACATGGTAAACCTTCATAGTAATGTATGTACATGAGAAAAATAAACATTGTAAAACATTGGCAGCCTTCTACAAAGTTGGACAAGTGACTGCCATTGATGAGGACCACCCACCAAATTGTCTGACATACAAGATAATCAATGGAGACATCCAGGCTGTACAAAGGTTCTGGATTGACCCTCTTTCTGGAGTGATTGAACTCACCAGTCAGCCAGACTATGAGTCAGTGAGGCAATATAACCTCACAGTGCAAGCTGTGGATTGTGACAGAGCCCATCCACGAACTGCAGTGGCCACAGTAAGTAGAAACATGCAGGTTTTCTGTCTATATGACTGAGCAATGTATTAAGTTCTAATTTATCATATTGGGGTGATCAGGTCATAATAGTAGTAGAGAATGGAGAAACTTGTGAATTTCTCCTACTTCTCAAGTGTTCCATAACTTTTGCATGAATTTACCTTTGGAAGTCTGAACAGGGAAGGAGGAACTGGCTAACTTCTCTCTCTGGTGTGAATGTATTCTCAAAAGCATACATGAATCTTTTTGGACAACAAAGACATGAGGAAGTTGGTATTTACTTTAATGTGAAATAGACAGTATTTCACTCCTCACAGATGAGGAGACTGAGGCACAGAGTTTAGGAAATGTACCCAGGGTTAATATAAGATGCACAGTTCTAACATTAAGTCCAGGCTGCCTCTACCTCAAGGCAATGTTTGTAATGCCATGTGCATTCTTTTTGTATTGAGATGAAGAAATCTGTGTGTCTCTAAATTATTTTAGCAAGGTCAAGACTCTTGAGGGACATCAGGAATATATGATGTTTTATTTATTATGGGGTACGTGTTATTAATGGAGCTACAGCTTTGTTATTGCACAACAAGCCTTTTTTGAGTGAGTGTGTCCCTGTGAGGAAAATATGAGACCTATTCACATCAATGATTAGAAGGACTTCAGAGTGCTGAGGGTGCAGCCTTGAGGCTGGAATTACGAGGGTTCCCAGTCTTAGGATGATGCTCACGAGAGTGATTTTAACATGAGGTATCTTGGCCAGTTTTCTTATAGAAACTTATAAATTCTTCACATACTATAGGATGGCACAACTTGCAATTACCATTCATGTTTTATGATGAAAAGGGAAAGTATATTTAATATACACAGAAACTTCAAGTAACTCTCTTCTCATAAAAAGAATTTATGTTTTGTTGGAAGATAAAGAAGAACTTGCTCATTCTTTCTTCCTCTTAATGGATATTTATTAAATGTTTATGTACAGAATCGTGGGTTACAAAAGTGTAAGAGATTGTCACATATGCCTTTGGGGAGCTCAATATATCAAGTACCAAAATGATCATGCCAATGAATTTAACTTTCCAGTATGAAAAAGTCTTCAATCTCCAGAATTGAGGGATCCATCCTCATCATTATTACCACCATCACCCTCATATAATTTTTATTAAGAACCCAATACAAATCAAGTGTTATATATGATAAGCTATAATTATATAGTTAATTCTCAATCTTACATTGCAAGCTAGTTTTGAACCCCCCCCTTTAACACAAGGAAGCATTTTATTTACAAGGCTTGGTCGCTATAGAACCTATTTGAGGTTACTCAGCTCAAAGAGACAGGATGATGTCTGGGAACTTTTTCCCTGTCATATGCCCTAAATCCTTTCTTGAATCCTTCAGACAATCTCTCTTCTCCACTTCTTACCCATCTATTGCTAACATCCTGACTGTGCCCCCATTGCCTGTACTTGGTCTGATAAAGCAGGTTGCTTTCTAGAACCATGTCTCAGCTTATGGCCACAAAGTCCACCAGAATGACTCTTGAAAAAGGTCCACTGCCTGTCCTATGACCTCTTCATCCACTCCACATCACGCTGGACTAAGCTCCAGCATCATTCCCAAGGTCCACAGTGTTTGAATAATCTGGGCCTGGCTACATTTAGCTTCTGTTCTTACTCAATCTAACCACTCAATTTTCTTTCTGTTTTCAATACATCAAAACTAATGCTTAACCTCTAGGACCACATTATCAATCTAATAATATTGATGAGTATTAGTGGGTAAATGATCCAAGAAGGAAGGACAAATTAACTCTACAGACAGCAGCACAGAAAGGGAGTCTGGGGGGCTTTGTGAGAAAAGTGGGAAATAGAAGATTGGCAGCAAAGAATCTGTCCCAGTTGTGTAACATTGCTGCGACTAGACACCTGGCAGGAAGCAACTTAAATGCGTGTTTGTGTGTGTGTGTGTGTGTGTGTGTGTGTGTGTGTGTGTGTGTGTGTGTAGGATGTTCTCTGTTAAGAAGAGACACAATCCAGCCAAGCAGGAAAGGCATGCAACAGGAGCACGAGGCAGCTGGTGACACCGCAGCTACAGTCAGGAAGCGGAGAGATGACAGGGAGTGAGGCTGGACCAGAAATCTCCAAGGTCTGCCTCCAGTGATGCACTTCCTTTAGTGATGCTTTGCTTCCTAAAGTGCCACAGAATTTTCCAAAAACAGTGCCATCTGCTGCTGGGGACCGAGTTTTCAAACACAGTCTATGGGGACAGTCTACGTCCAACCCATGACAAGATTGTTTACGCAAACCAGAATCACACCAAACACCATGATTTTTGACAATACGTACTTGCATAAGGACGTTATTCAAATACAGAGGAGCAGTAGGAACTGGAAGAGTGTGTCAACAAAGAAAGTCTGCTGCATATTGTCAATTGCTATATGGCACTAGCAAATATATTATTAATCCATATGCCTCTTATTGTTTGGTTCTCCTGTAGAATATGAGCTGTAGTAATTCAGAGACTTGGTTTGGTTCACAGTCTTAGTGTCAGTGTGTAGGTCAGATAATTGGTGTGTAGTAAGCATTCTGTCCAATAATAGTCAGCAAATGGATGAATTTACCTTCTCAATGGCCATAGGAAGGGAAGGAAAAGCAATGTAACTTGTACCAAATGAAAGACCTAATGAGTGGCAAGCTTAGGGTTTTAATGAAGATTTCTGGTTTAAGTCCAAGTCTATATCCGTTATATCATAGAAATCACCCTAATCTGTTTACTTAATGTTGAAAATACCCTGCAATTATAGTATCAGGTGTGGATTCCCTTTTACAAACTGGGCCTTAAGTACCATGGTTGGAGAGGTCATAGACCCTAGAGGAGAACCTACTATTTTCCTAACCCAATAAAATTTCTAACGGCTTTCTAAGTACTTATATCCATTGATAGATGTGACTTTCACCTTTCATCAAGGAAGCTTCTCTTTGCAGCAGGAAGAGGCTACCATGGAGATCTGCAACTAGCCAAAATTGAGAGAATTAGTGGTTATGGGGTGTCAAGCTCCATTTGGTACATCTACAGTGCAACTCTTACACCTAAAGCTCAGGATGCATCACAGGAGAGAGGTGTCAATACTCTAAGAGCCAGAGGACCAGGACACCTGCTACTAGATGTTGTCTTAGAGACATGGCATAGAAGCTGTACCCAGGACATCTCAACAATATGGCTAACTAAACGAAACTTCATAATTACAACACCAGTTCACATGCCAATGTGGATGGGGGAAATTTCACAAGGCCCCAGCCCTAGATGAAGAGTTACTGGCAGTCAATATCTGCTGAGAGAAGGAATATTCACTTTTCTCCTAACCAAATAGTAAGCCTTAAATACATGTATGTGAGAGGAACACTAGGGGCTCAATAGGTTGTATAGGTGCACATATACTTACATATGTACATATGTGTGTGACATTAGTAATTATAAAAGAGGTCCTGAGCTTGGAGGGGAGCATGGGAAGAGTTAGAGGGATAAAGGGAGGGGTGGGAGTTGTTATGCAAATACAGTACACATATATAAAATTCTCAAAAAACTAAAAATAATTAAATTAAGATTAAATAAAAATTAAAAAAAATCTCAGGCCAATAAGCTGGCTCAGCAGGTAAAGCCACCTGCTACCAAGCTTGACAATCTGGTTTGATCCCCGTGGACCCACATGGTGGAAGGAGAGAACCAACTCCTGAAAGTTGACCTCTGACATCACACACGTATAGTGCTGTAGTATGCACACACTCACAAACATGTACCCAAAATAAATAATTTAGATGTAATTTTTAAAAATCTCACATACTCAATACAATATTTAACTGTATTCAACCTACAGAGAAGTAACATCAAGAAATGCAGGATTTCTTCCAAGAACTTAACTATGTTATTAAAACATTCCATCAAACATTTTTGAAAAGATATTTCTTGCAGATGTAGACACACCAGGGATTCTTCTACTAATGTTATTGGGAAAACTATTAGTCATTGGAGAGGTGGGCAGATAGCCTTTCAAGGCTGACTGGAATTTGATCACTGACATTTTCAAATCCTTGATATTTCGATCTTTTCCCATGGAAATCACAGCTTCCTGGTTTATGTTAATTTAATTAGGAAAAGGTTGATAATAGCCCTCATTAAGGTCAGATATACACCCTGCTTGAGAAACAGTACAGAAGAGGTCCTTAATTAAGTTAGAGGAAGTACTTTCTGGGTATGTCTGCCACTGAACATGGACAGTTCAGAGAGTTCAGGGCACTTCAGCTTCAAAGACAGCATTCTTCAGCATTGCCTTTTTACTCATTTGTATAACTGTACTTTCCATGAAGGTCCATCTGATGAGCCCAAAATTCTTCCTAAAGGGGACATAGACTGTCTCAACTGACCCAAGAATAATAAACCACTGACTAGTGATTGACAGCCATAATCCATATCTACAAGAACATCTCTGCAAACTCAGAAAAACTTAGACTTTTTACTTAATAGTTCTGGATGATGTGCCCCCTACCAGATGCTCATTTCTGATTTTGTTTATAAATAGTCTCATGATGTGAATGTGATATTTCTTTACCCTTCATCACTGACAGGTCACTGTTGACATTGAAGATGAGAATGATGAAGCACCCGTCTGCATACCCTATCTATATAAGGCAGTCATCTCTGATGATGTTGTTGCTGGGACAAACGTCAATGGCCTCAAATTAAACTGTCATGACAGAGATTCACATGATTTTGAGATGCGCTTTGAAATGGCTTCTGGTGGATACATTAATTATTTCTTTCAATCACAAATACATGTCAAGATGACATTAGCTATACAATGTCAGACATGATATTTAACACTACAAGTGACTGTTTATAAAGGTTACACTATTTCATAGCTATAGTATCGTGTTTCCTCATGGCACCCTTTCATGTCTATAGATGCGATTCAGTTGTTCCTGTGACTTCTGAGCTTGGGGAAATGCTATAGGTTTTAGTACAAGAAATTAAGTTTGTTATCCATGGAGCTAGCTGAAAACAGAATCCATCTTTCCATCTGATGATGCTGTTACACCCTCACAAGGCTAGAGGGTTTTGATTATATTATTGTTGGATCTACACAGATTCACATAAATATTATAGTCACCAACTTGTCATCTGTAGGACATCTTCCTTTATTTGAGAACAACCACGTGTCAGGCATTATTCTTAGAAATTATTACATAGAACCATTTAAGAGAGATATGGAATGTATTCATGACACTCATTATTCATTTAACTTGGTACCATCAACACATAAAATCATAAACCAAGAGAAAGTCTACACAGGAAAACACTGTCTTGACATCCATCTTAACCATGGCAATATGACCATGTGTCTCAGACCTGTTGCTGCTCCTCTGAAAGGATGAGAGTATGGACATACTATTTAATTATGAAGAGTAGTTTGATATTTACAACCATTGCTAGGTTCATCTTGTTTATAGTAGTGTCTTCTAGGCCCTGGAGAGGACATAACTTCTTGAGGACATAATTGGTCCTGTGGTCTGACTGGCTCATTAGATATTAGTCTAGACCAGTGGTTCTCAACCTCCCTAATGCTGTAACCATTTAATACAGTCCCTCATGTTGTGGTGACCCCAACCATAAACCTTTTTCGTTGCTACTTCATAACTGTAATTTTGCTACTGTTATGAATTGTAATGTAAATATTTGTGTTTTCCAATGGTCTTAGGTGACATTTGTGAAAGTGTCATTTGACCCCAAAAGGGGTCATGACTCACAGGTTGAGAATCATTGGTCTAGACCAGGTTGAATGTGACAATCAAATAAAGGAAGAAGAAAAAACGGGTTTGCTGTTTTTGAGGTTTGCTGGCCACATGTAGGGGTTAGAATCATGATCTTAACTTTTAAAGACATTTTTGTTTTTTTCTTTTCTTTTTCGAGACAGTGTCTTTTGTAGATTAGGATAGCCTTGAACTCTCTATGTAGCCAAGGATGACCTTGAACTCTTGATTCTCTTGCCTTTCCCTTCCAAGTGCTAGGATTGTAGGCTTATCCTAACATGCCTAGTTTAAAATACTTTTCCTCTATATGTATTGATTATTTGATTTCAAATTTATTATAAGCTGTTTATAGATATGGAAATTTATAGCATAACACAAATTTTAATCTATGTACACATTCTGTGTTTTAATTCCATTTAAAGGTAGCTTGAGACCATCTGATGTATTATAAAATAATTCTAACTTTCCCATTATTCCTTTTAAAGGAAATGAAAACCTTCATTTCCAATTAGACCCAAGTCGGGGTACAAATACTCCAAAATTAATCGTGAAGAATCCTTTCAACTTTGAATCTGGAGCTGAACTGCAGCACCAATACCATCTTGTGGTGCATGTAATCGATGACAACCTGAAATCTGGCAAAGCCGTCAAGCCCAAGACAGGAACTGCTGTCATAGATATTTATGTGAGAAGAATCAGCCCACCACCTCCTCCAACCAGTTCTGAAGTAAAGAGTTACAGAATTTAATTTGGATCTCTATGTTGTAAATATTTTACTGCAAAGTCAAATATCAGCCAGAAATCCTAAAAGAATGATCAGGCCATCACTGTTCCTTATATGCCTTTAGACTCTTGCACTAACCCAAACAAACACTAGACTCTCTTGGACACTGTGCATCTGTGAATAAATATTGTGTGCACAAGAATTAGTGAAAATTACATGTACATATGTAAAGGACCACTAAACTGCCTATAGAGGTCTCCTAAACTGCTAGCTGAATAATATGAAGGTCTTGCTCAATAGAAAGGAGCACTATTGAGTGAATTATAGCTATTAAAACCTCTACAAATGGACACTTTAAAATGACTATGCCATCATAATAATGGACACCTGTGGTGTGCCAGGCATTGCACTGCATGCCTTATGGCCACCATTTCATCTCATTTTCAGTACAACTCTACAACATTTAGCAGACCTTTTAGTATCTTATCCTTTATAAAGCAGATATGGGAAGCCTCTGCTGAATTATCAGCCAGCCAAGGATGAAAGCTCCTGCTCAGTAGACTTTAGGGTGTATTTTATTGTTTTGTGGCCTTTAAAATACAAATTCAAAGGTCTTTTTCCTTGTGTATTTGATTTTCAAGAATGTACTATTACCTCAAGCTACACAAGGGCATAGATAATAGGGACATACAAGCCTAAAAAGGACCTCATATGTCATCCAGCTCAACCTCTGAATTTTATAGATCAAAGGACTCAGGTGGAAAGAAAGACACAATTAGTTTTGGATCACGGAGTAGCCATTTCATGCAGGTCTCTTCCCTACATTATTAACTTGGTGGCTCTTTTGTGTTGTCATGTTTCTCATTGTTACCTGCATACTTACAAAATATGTATGAGCACGGATCCCACCCCCTGTTAAGACTGTGGTTCTACACAGATGCTATACCGTGTAAACAGATGTGTTTTGAAAACAGGGACTAACACTCTGTTTGCTTTGAAATGATTTTCCAGCAAAAAAAAGGTCTGACCATTGTGTACACAGCTATCAACACGTACACAGACAGTGACTGGTACATTCCTTTTATCTTCACTCTGATGGCTGTTTTCTTTGTTGGATTGTTTTCCTGGATGTGTTTTCTACTTTGGAGATATGGAAACATAAAAAGCTGCTCTCAGAAATTGGCCAAGGAAGACTCCAAGTTGAAACCCAAGTATGTGATTTTTTTCTAAGCTTTTGATAAAAAAATTAATTAAAGTTTGCCAATCTTAGCTCCTAGTGATTCTTCCTAGTGTGCATTAGAGAGACAAAATAGTAGGGATACAAAACTCAGTGATCTCTTTAAGCAGAGATTCCAAACCCACTCTATCCCTGAACTAGTTGGGAGGCATTCTTTAGTAAAGGGCGACGTTTCAGGAGACACAGTCTCGAAGCAAACTGTCTGACCCCTGGTTCTTTTACCTTCTTTTCCACAATGATCTCTGAACGTCAGGTGCAGGAGCTGCAGTATAGATGTATCAGTTGGAAAAGGAGCTCACAACTCTGCATTTTGATTGGTTGTGGTTTTCTGTAATTGTTTTTCTGTGTTGCAGAGATGTTTCCTTGGTGAGTGGTGAGGACTTCACTTATCTATGGGTATAAGGTCAAGTCTTTAGATGTAGTTAGTGATTATACTGGCTCACTAAAGTGTGGGCTTGTGAGCTGAACAAGGACATGCTAGTGTGAAGGGGAACGGTGCAGAAGTTCAGGAGCCTCAACCCTGTCCAAAGAACTACAGACGACTAAGGAATGCTGAGTGCAGGAGAAATATTCCTTCAGGAAAGGCACACCAATTGGTTATCCAGTACCAAATGGTTAGCCCTGAAAACATGCATACAACTATTATTATACATATGGAGCAGGTTGTATAATACACACACACACACACACACACACACACACACACACTGCAATTAATGAAAAAGAGGCCATGAATTTGAAAGAGAGCAAGGAGGCATATATGAGTGGATTTGGAGAGAGGAAAAGGAAAGAAGAAATTATACAATTATATTATAATTAAAAGAAAATTAAAAAGCCAGTAACAGAGGTTAGCTTGGTGGTATTTATGAGATGGAGGCAGGAACTACATAGTATATTTGAGGCCAGCCTTAGCCTCAATGCTGAGACCTTGTCAAACACACACACACAAACAAAAACAAAAACCAAAGAAACAGGTGGGTATAGACACGGCTTTGAAATTTAGAGCACTGGCTGCTCTTGCAGAGGACTGGAGTTTAGTTTTTAGCACCAACTTTGGGTGATTTACAATTTCTTGTAACTCCAGTTCCAAAGAATCTGATTCTAGCCATCATGGGAGCCTGCCCACCAATTAAAAATAAAATAATAAATCTTAAAAAACCAAACTACCAAATAAAAACAAGAACAAGAACAAAAACAAAAACAAAAACAAAATCCTACCCAAACTGAATAGCAACAATAAATTACTAGGCAATACTGTAGAATGTACTATCTGTGAGATTTTTTTTAAAAAAACAAATAAATTTGTGGACAAACAGAAACCTCATATTATCTTGAGGCAAAGTGGTTTCATGGGCAGATGTTTTATAATCACGAAGAATTAATTTAGGGACTGGCAGGTGATAAGTGTCAGTTTCATCTCTGCACGATTGATTGGTTTTAAAGCTCATTGAGGCCAAAGAAATGGATAGAAAACACACCTGCTTTTGTGGCCATTGATCAATACAGTTCTTCAGGGTAGAGAATGCCATAGCTTCAAAGTGGAGTAGGAACTAGGTTTAGAGGCACAGGCCTATAATTGCAGGTCCTTGGTAGGATGAGGCAGGAGGATTGCAGATTCAAACCAGCATGAGTTGGACCATTTATATCAAAAGGAAAAGGAAAAGGAAGGATGGGGATGAGAGTTACTGGTTGAGTGTTTAACTGGCATGTTCAAGGCTCTGGATTCAATCTCAGTAACACACACACACACACACACACACACACACAACCCACACACACACATATACACCACTGAACTTCCATGCAGGGTAACACACACACTTTAGAACTTGTATTTTTGTTAACTACACAGGATTTTTTAAAAATGGTGCAGTAAAGCAGATGAAAATGGCTAATGAAAACTACATTATTGCTTCTTTTTAAAAATTAGTTGTGATAACAGTCACGTGTTAACTATTGAATGAAATTATTTTCAACATACATTGTCATAATTTAACTGATGTTTTATCAAATTTTCTTTTTATACAGAGGAATGAAGTATGTTGTAGGTAAGATATGATTTACTAATTATTCTTGAAGTATGTAATTTAAAAAAATTACATGTATTTATTTATTTATTTATTTATTTATTTATTTATTTATTTATTTATTTTTGGTTTTTCGAGACAGGGTTTCTCTGTGTAGCTTTGCACCTTTCTTGGAACTCACTTGGTAGCCCAGACTGGCCTCAAACTCACAGAGATCCGCCTGGCTCTGCCTCCGAGTTTTGGGATTAAAGGCGTGCGCCACGACCGCCTGGCACATGTATTTATTTTAATACAATATTTTCTTGACTTTTTGAGAATTTCTTGAAATGTATTTTGATCATAGTCACCTCCATTCTTTCTCACTGGCCTAAAATGGATTCAGAAAGCAATTGTTTATCCTATAACGTTTGTGTGGCTCTTGCACTCATGGCCATACCTTGCCAAGCTGTTGGCTGGTGTAGCTCACAGGGTCACAGCTGGGAGTGTTGGTGACAGTTTCTTACCCCCAACAGCTTACATGGCACTCTGGGCTACTGTGGAAGTTATATAGTAGGGAGGCTCCGTGGTTAATAGCAACTTGAGTTCTCCCTGTCCTGTGACCAATGTGTATGGTGTCTTCAGCAATGAGTATCACCATCAAGTTTTAGTAGGCAACCAAGGGCAGTGACAAGGAGCCTATATTTGGACACTCCAACTAATAACTTGAAGAGAAATATCCTATATTTATTGTTGAGCTTTTTTTTTTTCAAGACAGGGTTTCTCTGTGTAGCCCTGACTGTCCTGGAACTTGATCCATAGACCAGCCTGGCCTTGAACTCACAGAGATCCACCTGCCTCTGCCTCCCAAGTGCTGGGATTAAAGACATGTGTCACCACCATGCGGTGGTGTTGGGCTTTTTACTTGGCAATCAGTGACTCCAATTAAATTATTTTATATGAATATATCTGTATCTAAATGAACCTTATGAATACTAGGTTTTTATATGCCATTTTCAAACATCTTTAGTGTTGTTTTAAAGTATGGACTGTATCACAGATTTACTTGTCATCCTTGTAGAAGGGCCACACTGGTCACTTCAGCTTTAGTGTGTGTGTTGCTGAAGTGACCACACCTTTATTTTAATTTTTAACTTTGTGGGAGGTTACAGGAAAGCTAGTGGGAGTTGGATTTTCCCTTTCTACCCTGTGGGCACCAATCTTAGGTTGCCACGCTTGTCAGCAAGCACCCCAACCCTTAGTCATCTTGCCAGTCCAAACTGTGTCTTTTAAAAATGCCACCTACTACATACTTGCCATTTAGTTATTCATAACTTTATTTTTTAAATAGGAGACAGGAATCAAAAAGAAAAAAATGTTATCACAGAAACCAGAAATAAAAAGCTAGAAGTACTAACAGTAAGTACATTTTTGTCTATTTTTGTTGCATATTAAAAAGTTTTTCCTTCTAAGGATATGGTAAAATCCATACAAACTTCATAGGAAGGAAATAAAATCATTTTAGTTCATCATTTTTGCTGAATTAGTATGTATTACAAAGCTAGGATTTCAGATTAAATTCAAATTAAATTTTAGAAACTTGGTGAGGGCAAAATTTACCTAAAATATATGTGCATTTAGCAAAGATGACTCTAGGCAAATGTAGATCTAGCATTATTTAATACTACTTAGAATTTAAAACTGTATTTGAAATTATTATCCATGTGACAGACCTAGGCAAATTCCTCAACCTTAGAGTCTTTAGAAGATGGTAAATCTACACCAGGAGAAGGCAAACCAGTTCAAACTGGCCAAGGCATAATCACCCAACCATCCATGTAAATATACCAGGGAGGGCTGGATCTTGGACGCTCAGCGCAGCAGAGAACAAGACAGGGCGCCTTTGGATTTGTTCCGCTGCCTCCTGTGCACTCTGGACATTCCTACGAGAGTCCTGGCTGGCCATGGCCTATTTCACAGGCTGGTTCCCTCTCAATGTTCCACTCTCTGCCTTTTCTGTAAGGAGGCTGACGTCCCCAATCTTCTGAATTAGTTTTCTAGTGTTTCCCTAACCGAATACTTTGGATTGGGTGGCTTGAACAACAGAGGTTCATTAGTCAGAGTCCTAGTGGCGAGATGCCCATGATTCTGCTGAGGTTCTTTGGCCTTGAGGACAGTCTGTTGTCTGTACCCTCATTTGCTCTTATAATATTGATCATATTGGGCTAATATCCATAACTTCATTGACCTTCACTACCTCTTTAAAATATTTCCAAATGTAGTGGCATTCTGAGGTCCTGGAAAGTCGGGAAGCTGGCATACAGATTTAGAAGGAAGGTACAGTGACCTATAACACATCTCATACAAGATTCCCATGAGAAGTGTCTGAGTTATCAGAGGTCAGGGCAGGCCTACCATCACAGAGGAGGTTGTCGAGAGAGGTAAAACTGACAGAAAGTTCTAGTTCCTACACTGCTAACCTTCTACAGATTAAAAAGATGGGAGAACTTACAAGAAATGATGTCCTAGACTTATTTCTGTTCATGTAATAAAATATCCTGACAAAAATTCAACCTGCAGAAGAAAGTTTGTTTTCTCTTACAAAGCCGGGTCCATCAGTGCAGTGGCAGGAAGTTGGAGCAGCAAGCCACATCACAGTCAGCACCAGAGAGCAATGAATGTTCGTAGGCTTAGGATTCAGCTAGTTTTCTCCCCTCTTAGCTGTCTGGAGCCCCAAACCAGGGAATGGTGCCACACACTTTCAGGCCGGGCCTTCCCACATCAAAAAACATACTTAAGCCAGATGGCGGTGGCGCACGCCTTTAATCCCAGCACTTGGGAGGCAGAGGCAGGCGGATCTCTGTGAGTTCGAGGCCAGCCTGGTCTACAAAGTGAGTTCCAGGAAAGGCACAAAGCTACACAGAGAAACCCTGCCTTGAAAAACCAACCAAGCAAACAAACAAACAAAAAACATACTTAAGACACCCTTCCCAGACAGCCCACAGTCCAACCTGATCTAGATAGCCCTCTATTGAGACTTTTTACAGGTGATTCTAGGCTATATCAAGTTGATAAAAATTAGAACTAACTATCACAAATAATTTGCTTAAAGTATTCAACACACGACAAAAGTAATTTTATCAAGTTGACTTTATTACTAATGTGGACATTTTTTTTTAAAGGAAACCACTGTATATGAGACTGTGTTTGATGGAGAAGCCATTGATCCAGGTATGATGCTTTTGTATCTTTTGAATTAAATCCAGTTTGTGGATTTAGATACTCAAAACTATGAATGGATTGATTGTTCACTATACTTTGCAAAATAACAATGCTGGAGAATCTTACTCTAGGGCTAAGAAGGGATCAGATCAAAAAAATCAATTGAATCATCAATAGCATTTAATGCCTGGAGGACATCACCCTTACTCAGTCTTATCAAATTATTGCCACTTAGAGACAGGCCAGGAATTTAGAATTTTGAGGCAAAAGGAACTGGACATCTACCTTATTATATATGAAATATGCATCTTTTAAATTTGTGTAACAACTTTAACTCCATTTAAAATAAATAAATAAAATATTTTTATTCCTGATTATATATTTCTGAGTACCAAACCACCCCAAAAGTTACTAGTTTAGGATAATAACCATCTTATTATAACTTATACTTTAGTGTATCAGGAATGTGATTAACTATTGCCTGGGCAGTTCTTTATCTTTATGTGGATAAGTGATGTCTCTCCAGTACTGTTATCCCAGCAGCTCCTCTAATGTGGTGGGTTCAAAGTGGTGAGACTGACAGCTTGACATCATGGGAAGACATTTGCAGGGTGGGTGTAGTTGGGTCCTCTGGCCTCTTCATGTAATTTCTCTGTCAGGATTAGCTGGGCACTGGCATGGTAGCTTGGATTTCTAGATGGAGTTCCAGGGACCTTGTCACCTTTTGAGACCCAGGCCTAGAAGTCACATGATATCACTTCTGCTGGTCTATTGGCTAAGCCACCAATGTCTACCCAGGTTCTAAGCAAGTGACATTTCAAACCTTTTCAAGGGTCAAGCTCAAACACTGTCTTAGCCATCTTTATTAGCCTCCATATCTATAGGCCTGATGGGTCATAGATTCGCAACTCTTATTCTACCATTTATCTGTTATGAATCCTGGAGTTGCAAAGCAGACCATACCTTCATTTTATAAAATGATGCACAAGCTTTTCTTTTCCATGCACTTCATTCTTAAGGGAAGAAAGAGAACTCAGGAATGTTTAGAGGCTCAAGACAAGCCACAGATCTGGAATTAGAATCCCAAGGCTTTGAAATTGATGTAATCAACCTTTTCATGTGATCTTGGAGGAAGCATTTAACATTCCAGAGTCTCCATTTTCACAGCTGAAAAATGGGTATGATACAGGCTTTGCCTGTCTCATGAGGGTTACTGTACAATTTAAACACAACTATAATATATTTAAGAATTACTTTGTCAAATGTCATATAACATGAGGCATTAGTTACACCAGACTCACTAGTATTACAGAATCTTGTGATATTGTTCTGTAATTTACCTCCTGCCAGCTCTGAATGCCTTGACATGAAATTAGTGATGTTTTATTGCTAACTTCCAGGTTTTCCCCAAATAAAGTAACCATTTAAAATATTTTATTAATTGAAAACATATCATTTACCCATTGTACGTTAAATAGGCTCCTAGGAATTTCAGTTTTCAGTATATTTCAGTGTATATGTGTTGTTGGTTGATTTTGCTCTTTTTGGGAGCCTGCCACCCAACTCTCAAATAAATCACACACAGAGACTTGTTATAACTTATAAATGCCTGGCCTTAGTTTGGCTTGTTTCTTGCCATCTTTTTGTAGCTTTAAATTATCCTGTCTACCTTTTACCTCTGGGCTTTTTTCTTTTCTTACTTCTGTATATCTTACTTCCACTGGCTGGCTGTGTGGCTGGCCCCTAGCATCCTCCTCTCCTTGTTCTCTTACTCCTTCTTCTCCTCCCAGATTTCTCCTTCTATATATTCTCTCTGCCTGCCAGACCCACCTATCCTTTTTCCTGCCTTGCTATTGGCCATTCAGCTCTTCATTAGACCATCAGGTGTTTTAGACAGGCACAGTATCACAGCTTCACAGAGTTAAGCAAAGGCAACATAAACAAAATAACACATTTCAAAATAATATTCCCCAACATATGTGAACAAATGCAGAGTGCTTCCTGATGCCAAACGTCACATGCTGTTCTTATTTTTCACAATAATGAAGGTTGCATTTGATTTCCAGATTCCTATGATGGGAGTACCATCATTGTCCCTGTTTAATCAGGATTGAGTCAGAGGCTCAGAGAATGGGTCACAGTCATACGGCTTTCTTTACTTTCAAAGGCAGGGAGGAAAGAGTTGATATGACTCTTCAGGGCAGAGACTGGATCTTAAGAAGCAGTAAGGCAAAGGCAGATGAGAAGGGTACAAGAGTAGTAGATGACTATTAAGTGCCTATAAGCAGGTGATGTCTTTTACCAGACTTCCTGGTATGAGAACAGAGAGCAGCTTGTAAGACTCCAGGCCCTCTCCTTGTCTCCTCTATTGTCACTATTGTTGCTATTTTCTATTGCTTGGGATTGAACCGGAGATGTTGCACACGCTAGACAAGTGGCCCATCACTGTGGGATCTTGCATGTACTAGGCAAGTGGTCCATCACTGTGGGACATTTCACACACTAGGCAAGTGATCCATCACTGAACTATAATCCCAGTCCATTACTTTATCATTATTATTGGAAAAAATTAAAATTTTTTCATGCCATTTTTTTGGTTTCCTCTAAAATTAGAACTATGTATGCATTTAATCAATATACTATGTGCCAGGCTTGTAGGTGCTTTATAAACATAATCTCTTTCATTTTTATCATGTTAAATATCCACAATACAAAATTATGCTTTTTACTAAAAGCCATATTAATCACTGTGTGTTTGTGTATGTGTATTTTCCTCAATTGCTCTCTTCTTACTTTTGAGACAAAGTCTCCCACTGAACCTGGACTTCACTGATATAGCTAGAGTGGGTGGCCAGTGAATTCCAGGAACCTGCTTGTTTTTCCATCCCACTACGCCCCACTGGAGTTACAGATGTGTTCCTTTGTGCCCAAATTATTACTACTTTTATCTAAGAAAAGCTCAAACGTTTCATGCATGTAACTCAGTTTAAACAAATTCACCCCCCTTCTCATTTCTAGCTTCTCCCCTCTCCAGCTCCCAACACATTTTCTTCCCAACTTAATGTACTCTTTTTTAAATAAACAGAACACCAAAACAACAACAACAACAACAACAACAACAACAACAACAACAGCAACAACAACTCACTGAGTCTACTTAGTGTTGCCTGTGTGCTTCTAGGGCCATCTACTGGAGCCTGGGAACCTTCTCAGCAGCCACATCCACAAAGAAAACTGGCTGTCCCAACCCTGGCATCCACAGTTACTAACAGACCCTCCCACGGACACATTGAAATTATGACTGGCTTGATCTTGCACAGGTTTCATGCATGTAGTCACAGCCACTTAGCTTGTTTTGAACCCTACTATTAGATGCACAACTTAGGTATCCTTTTCAAGTTCCAATGTAAACTGTTGGATAAGGGTATAGTGTGTGTGTGTGTGTGTGTGTGTGTGTGTGTGTGTAAGGGGTTTTCAGTGAAGAATGCTGTCCATACACACATTAGAGGAAGAACCAACCTTCAATGAATGGATTTTGAGGAGCTGGATCAACACAGTACAGCTTTACAGGACACTGATATTAACCTACATGTGTTTTTTTTTTTTTTTTTTTTTTTTTACTAAATGTTCGGTAGGACCTAGAATGTGAGGAATAAAGTTCAGTTTTTGGATTCAAATAAACACAGATCACAACACAACTTCCTTCCTACCTTTGGCTGTTAGTTTTAAAGATCTGTAGTCCCTTACAGGTGGTTTAACATTGTCAATTAACAAATGTGTGTCTCAGTCTCCTCATTTCTAATATGTAAGCCCCTCTCCAGCATCTTAGGTATGTTTGTCATGAAAACACTGCATATACTCCCTAAGTACTTCTACTATCTGACCAGACTACAGGAATCATTTTTCTACTATTGTTAATTTTTTATCTAGCCATCTCCTAAACAGCCATGATATTCTTCTTTCAAACCTTATCTCCACATTCTTTCTCCAATATTTCATTATTATTTCTATAAAGATTGATTAATAAATCCTCAGATTAATTAAGGAACCTGCAGAGGGGGAGGACTTGGTGACAGTTTTGAGTTATTCTTTTTTAACCTCTAAAAAGTAATTATAGGATCACAAAATTGTCAAAAACCAGTACAGAATTACAGCATACCTATCTGTAGTTGTAACTTAGTAGCTAAAAAAGAAACACACTATCCAAGTAAAGAGAAAAGCCGAAGAGGTCAGAGCTAAGAGCCTTAACTGCTTTCAGTTCGCTAGTCACTCCCTGAAGCAACGACTCCTAGCTCAAAAGGGGGGTTGTCCTTTTATAGAATTCTGTTCTGCCTTCTCATTGGTTGTAAGCCCAACTGCCTAACTGCCTCATCACTACTTGTTCGCCAGACTCTGGCAATGGCTTGTTAATAGCTCTGACCCCTAGGCAACTTTATTTATTAAAATATAACATTTTAATACAAAAGAAAATATCACCACACCTATCTGTTACCAAGGTTCTCCTAAAGCAGTGGTCCTCAACCTTCCTGGTGCTTCAACCCTTTAATACAGCTCCTCATGTTGTGGTGACCCCCCCAACCATATAATTATTTTCATTGCTGCTTCGTAACTAATTTTGCTACTGTTATGATCATAATGTAAATATCTTATATGCAGGATATCTGATATGTGACCCTGTGAAAGGGTCGTTTGACCCCCAAAAGGGTCATGACCCACAGGTTATGGGACCCACTGTCCTAAAGGGAATATCTTTGATAATTACAATACATTGTCCAAAGTAAGAACCTGACATTGGCACAGTACAATCAATTAGACCAGAGGCTTCAGACTCCATCTTTTTTTTTTTTTTGCATGTTCTAAAAATATACCTCTTTATGGAGAGCCAGTCATCTGTGGAGATTAATGTAACTGCTGAATGTATCAGTATAGTGTACTGTTATTCCCACCAAAGAATTCACTAGAAGGTACAGATTTTTAAATGCATGTGAAGTCACAAGCTGCCTACTTTTGCTTCTTTTTTCTTTTCTCTTGGTAAAGAAAGCAAGACTTGAGAAAGGGAGGCTAGCCACTCTCTGGAATGCACAGCATGTGTTTAATAAACCCTTGGTGCAAGCCTGCCATAATTCCTTTTCTCTGTGTTGTGTGATTTCTTTCCCTCAGTCTCTGGGAATGTGTATGCCTACAACAGCCGGACAGGTGCAAGAAAGTGGAAGGCACTCACTGAGCACCAGGAAGAGTCCTTTGGAAGCAGATATTCCCGCTCAGAGGCCCGTCCCTTGAAGGAGTCAACATCCTTGAGAATTCCTGTGCAACAGCAGTTCCTCTGAGTGATGGCATTTTTGTGGATGTGACTGGCATGGCTGCCTACATTAAGGCTGCACCCCTGAGGTCAGCAGCTGTGTCGGGGATTATAGCTTTCCAAGATCGACTAGTTCAGACATAGGGTGGCAAGGGGTGCCAGCTGTGAGTCTCCGCTATGTTTGTGCTGAAAACTAGAAACCAAATCTGTATACATCCTGTGTCATACCTTGTTATGTAGAGTATAGCTCTTTTAGATCTCACATGGTTTTTCTCACTGCTGGAGTCCAGCACATGCTCGGCACAGAGTAGGACTCCATTCCTATTTGGTAAATAAAAGAATTTGAGTACCTGAATTTAGACCTCTTGCCTTTGATTCTGGTCACTTATTCCACTGTGACTTACAGAACAGAAATGGGAATCATCTTCAGGAAAGGTAATTTGTTTTGTTTTATTTCATTTCTTGTAGTTATAAAAAATGTAGGATTTTACAGAAGCACAATTGATCTTGCTTTTAATTTTCTTTTTATAGGTCTATGGAGGATGACCACCTGAAGACTTTACTTATTAATGACTTGCTAAGGAAATGCCAGTGTCAAGCTTTTTGAAATCTGTATACATAGACAGATTTTTAAAATCTATATGGGCTTTCTGGTGACCTCTGGTCTGGATCCCAGTAGACACGAGAGCAGGACATAAGCACTGTTGAGAGGCTGTGTCAACATTCCACAAAGAAACTGGCTTGGGATAGTTTTACTTGTAATTAATCTTAACTAAAGTAATATATACACCGTGAACAATAAACTAATATTTGAATCTGAAGATATCAGGGACTTGAATGACCACAAGTGCTTTAGTATTCATCTCTGTTTGCACAAGTTTGAGGTTTGGGAGACATGATCTCCCAAGAGCAAATACCTGAAATGAAGCAGGATGATTTCTTACTTATATCTGCCTTGAGAGATGATCCATAAGAGGTGTTATAGTATGGAGGGTAACAATGAATTTGAAGTGTGACAGGTCCTTTAGTCACTCTGAAGTCCAATATTTCTTCTTCTAGAAAACATACATAGTAATCACAGATTTGTTTATTTATTTAGGTGTGTGTTCATGTGTATTTTGTAGGCACAGATGCATGTCAGGTATGTGTGCATATGTGTGCAGGCCAGAAGTTAATGTCAGATGTCTTCTCCAATACTCTTCACTTAAATTTTTTTAAAAGACCATTATATAGCTATAACTGACCTGAAATTCACTATATAGGCCAGACTGGCCTTGAACTCACAGAGATCAGTCTGCCTCTGCCTCCTGAGTGCTGGGATTAAAGGCACATGTAACTATGCCAAAAATAAGTTTTCCATCTTGTTTTTGAGACAGGGTCTCTCACTAAACCAGGAGCTCACTGATTTGGCCAGGCTGACTGGCCTGCTGTTGCCAGGGATCTTCCTGTCTCAGTCGCCTCAGCACTGGGATTACAGTCATGCACTGCTCTCCCCAGGGTTTCACATGGCTGCTGGAGATTTCTGTATTTGTGTGGCAAACACTGACCAAGTAATCCACATCCCCAGCCTTCACTGCTTTACTTCAGTCTCATAGTTGAGTCGTGAGAAGAAGCACCAAGCAGCTCAGAGTCTTCCCGTGGCAGCACTTTCTAACCTGTAAACGGAATACAGAGGGGGTCAGCATGGAGTTCTGGGCTATGTAAGTTGGAACCAGTTGCTAATTAGCTTACCAATGTCTGTGAAAGGAGCAGTCTGCTTCTTTCCAGATGGCAGGATAATTCTCCTCCAGGGGAGAGACCAAGGATTGTCTGGGAAACTGCTCTTCCCTCTCCAGCAAGGCTCTCTTAGGATCAATTATGATTTGATGAATAGAGGCTCCTGAGTCTCCATCTGCCACCACCTGGGTTTTCAGTGGAAAGCACAAACACTTAAAAACTTTCTTTTCAAAGTCTAGATTGGATCAATTTGTATTGGATTTGCCTGTGCCAAAACAAAACAAAACAAAATGTTAAGTTGGTATTTGTTATCAGCACAAACAGGCTTGTTTCAACTTGTTTGGTAGTTTAGAATCCAGTTGCAGACCTGCCAGCCAAAAAGGCCTGGAATGGAAACAGTCTAGCAACAGTGGAACAGTTGGCCTCAGGGCCAGGCTCTGTAGTGGAATCATTGTGTCTTTGTCAACTTGCCTGCAAACCACACTCATTTCTGATGTCGCTATGTGTCCAATTTAATAATGATTATTTTATCAGTTTCCTGAAGTGCCCTTGACACTACCACAAACGGAGCAACTTAAAGCATGAGAGGCGTTTGTATCCCTGCACTCTTCTGGAGGCTTCGATGCTGTGTGCGGTTGTTAACAGGACAGATATTCGTCAGAGTTCCTGAGGAAGAAGCCCTCCTGTTTCTTCCAGTCTCTGATGGCTGCAACCCTGGACTTGAGGCGCACCTCTCTGTGTGTCAGCTACATAGTACCTTTTCCTTTATGTGTCTGTCAACCTTTCTCCTGCTGCACAGCTACTTGTCATTGTTCAGGATGCAATTTTTATCTTGCCCTTTCTATTTCATGCTGATACAGCACCTGCTTTGGGGTGTGGGCTTGGATAACCATGATAAAAGAATGTTTGCAGTGAGATTCGTGTTCACAAAATCCAGGAGATAGGACATGAGCATTCCATTTTGGAAGTTTGCCATTCAGTCTGCTATGGAGATTTAAAATACTTTGTGTGATTGTTAGACCTATTGTCTAATGCCTAGAAACCAAGTATTTGGAAGATGAAACACAATGATCACCATGAGTTTGAGGCCAGCCTTGTCTACAGAGTGAGTTCTAGGCCACCATAGGTTATAGAGTAGAACCCTGACTCAAAAGAACTGTTAATCATCCACTTACTCAGTGTGTATGTGATTAAGTAATGTAATTTTTATGATAAACAATAAGACAATTTTAGTTTCATTGAGTGCCTACTCTATGCCAAGAATTTTTCATTGGTAAGAATGCAAATATCATTGATTTGGCAATTTCACTGTTTGTACAATAAATATAAGCTAGATACAATAAAATATACTTATACAATAATTACAGGATTTATTTGGATGATTTCTAAAATAGCATTGTTTAGAGAGAATAGTGATAAAAATCAAACTAGTCATTACTACAGGGCTTGGGTGGGAAGTCACACTCTGTCCATGTTATGGGATGTATGATATAGCAAAAGAACCAGGCATGAATTGGTAGTAAGCAGTAGAACTGGCAAATTATGGAATTTTAGAATATAAATAATCTGTGTGTATGATGGTTGGCATACACATCAGAGAGAAGTGAGAAGTCTGGAACTATTACTAAATGATCCCTTGAGAACATTCGCAGGGAAGGGAAAGGCAGAGGGTATGGGACTGCTGCTGTCATGATATCATGGAAATTGATCTTATAGATATGCTATTTTTATTATTTAATGTAATTAATAGAGGTTATATAGTGATGATAATTTAGGGCATTATTTTCTTTCTAAAATCTGTCTGTCTCTGTCTGTCTGTCATTCTCTTGTGTGTGTGAGTGTGTGTGTGTGTGTGTGTGTGTGTGTGTGTGTGTGTGTGCAGGCCATGTGTTCCATGGCACATGATGAGGAAATCAGAGGACAGCTTTAGTCCTTGGCATTTCACTTCCACCTTGGTGGGGACAGGGTCTCTTGTCCGACCTGTGTAGGCCGGGGATTCTGTCCCCATCTCTCATCTCACTGCAGGAATGCTGGGACTGCAGACATGCTGCCATGCTTAACTCTATGTGGGTTCTAGGGATTTGAACTCAGGTCCTCACACTGTGCAGCCAGTATTTTACCCATTGAGACATCTTCCTAGCCCAAGTATTATTTTCTTTTCAAAGGTAATTTGTTTCTGGGGTTCCAGGATCTTCTGAGGTCCAGTGGTCTTCTTTCAAATTATACAAGTTATAGATTCAAGTCCCTCTAGTGTTTGGGGTATTTTCTTCCTCAATTATATAACCACTGTTGATTTTTTTTGTCCTTTTTTTCTTAGCAAATGAATTCTTTCTATTTTCAGATTTAGTGTCTAAATCTTTTGTCCATCTTCCCATGGTTTCCAGATCCTCCAGTCTCTGTTCCACTGTTACAGACTTCCTTCATGGCCTGCTAAATTCAGACCTCACCAGTGACAGCCTCAGCTTCAGCTCACATGCTCATTTTTTGTTTTGTTTGTTTTGCTTTTTGCGACAGGGTTTCTCTGTGTAACAGTCCTGGCTGTCCTGGAACTCACTCTGTAGATCAGGCTGGCCTCAAACTCACAGATATCTGCTGGCCTCTGCCTCCCGAGTGCTGGGATTAAAGACATGTGCTACCACCACCTGTCAAATGCTGACTTTTTTAAGCTTTAAAGTCACATTTTGAAGAAGAAAGAAGAAGGAGGAAGAGGAGGAGGAGGATGATGAAAAGAAGAAGAGTTCTGTACTTGTGTTTGAATACACATGGGTCTAAGGTGTGCACTTTATACATGCATCTGAGCCTCTGGGTATCTGCTTGTTGAAGTTGTTATCTGCCTTTTTTTAAACAGTTCCATGTCAGAAGAGGTCTATTGTGAATATTTTATTTGCTCCTCCTTAGGGCTCTTGCCTCCCTTTGGGAGGGCCTCTTGGACTTCCTATTTTCTGTCTGTTTTAGGGCTGAGGTGCAGATGTCATGGGTCTCCCTGAGGTGAGAACACAGGCAGTGATGTCTCCCCTATGGGAGCTGATAGTCTAGTGAGGCAGGCCACCAGCTCTGTCATGACAGCTGATCTTCCTTTGGTCTCTCAGTTCCAATAGTAAGGAACATTGTCCTTAAATACTTTCAATGTATTTCATTTAAATGGCTTTAAATACATTGCCCTATATCTTGTCTGGTCTTTGATTGTCTTTGGCATCAGGGAGACATAGAGTCCCTTTGTTGGTTCATGTCCAATTCTCTGTTGTGAAGGGGGAGGCCCAGTGAACTTCTTATCCCTGAGAGAAAGTCTATTTGTATTCAAGCTCCAGGATGTCCTGTGCTGGTCCTTTGGTACACTTCTAGTTCAGGAAGGGAAAATCTGCCAACTTTTCAATTACTCCATCAGGTCCCTGTCCATGAACCATCGGCATCCTCTTTGACCCCATGCAACCTAGGACACAACTCCAACCCACCTGCAGATATACAAGTCCAATCAGAATAATAAGCAGATGTACCCACCAGAGGCTCACCTGGGCCAGTTCTCCTGCAGCCTTCCTTCACCGTTGTGAGCTGTAACGACATAGTCAGAACCACTGGTCTTATGTAACAACAACTAATTCATGCAGAAGGAAAGGCGAGGTGAAGTCTTCCTATAGTGATTTCTATATTTAAAATTACATACAAAAACAGTGTAATTAAAATTTGGGCCCAAAGAAAATATTTAACATGGGAGGAGCTATCTGCTATAAACTTTACTAAGATGCATT
This sequence comes from Peromyscus nudipes, assembly GCA_902168325.1. Classification (NCBI taxonomy): domain Eukaryota; kingdom Metazoa; phylum Chordata; class Mammalia; order Rodentia; family Cricetidae; genus Peromyscus; species Peromyscus nudipes. The sequence goes on along the minus strand of CABHPH010138729.1, from coordinate 19,923 downwards.
TGTAGGACCTGGGTAAAAAGGGATTCATAGACTATATTTTGCTTGATGCTAGGAGCTATGACTTGTAGGAAGTTCTGCCCTATAGGGCCTGGTCCAAGGGAAGAGACTAACAAATAAATAACCCTTGACCTGTTTCTAGGTAAATTCTGTCTGTTAGGCTGATAAGGGGTGAATTATTTCCCATAGAGTATTCCTGTGTTGGTCTTGTGTGTCCTTAGTTGTCATATGGACTGGCACTCACTAGTCCCCAGCTGCCTTCTGCTCTGTGTAGCAGCAGTAATAATTCATATTACTTTACTGAAGCAGAAATCTAATTGATAAGACACAACATGTGCTTAATAATCAAAAGCCACATTCCCACTCATGAAGAAATCGCCTTGAATCACACAGTCTCAGGAGTTGATGACAGAGAGGCTTTGGGACACATGCATAAGAGGTTGCTTTCAGTTCTACCACTTAACACTCCAGATCCAGCATTATACTATTTCATCTGTAATAAACAAATGATCCCTTTTGGATTAAAATTACCTAGGAATGTATTTAACAGTATGTCAGCTATGAGCTTATCATCTCAGCTGTCTGTGCTGGCTTTAAATACAGTTTTGTTGTCTGCTTGATCTGTCTCTAATACAGCTATCACTACACTTGACCATATGGCCAGCCCAGATACTCTGGAAACAAATTTAGTTTGTTTCTGTTGCAGTGAACAGTAGCATTAGTTATACCCATCTGGGCTGGAGGGATGGCTCGGTGGAGAGGACTGAGGTTCAATTCCCAGTACCCACCCACATGTCAGCTAAGAACTGTTCAGGGGATCTGATGCTGTCTTCTGGTCCTGCATGTTCTGCATGCATGGGGTGCTTAGATACACATGCAGGCACACTCATACAAATAAAAAGAAAGAAAATATCAACAAAAAAATCAAGGATACTCATCTATTTGACTTGGGGATAAAACTAAACTGAGCTCTTTATATCTTTCATCCTTTTAGTTTTAAAAAGTAAGTATGGAATGCTCTTTATAAACTGGTAAGCAAACATACCTGACCCACAGTGCTGGGAAGCTGTCACCAGTTCCATTTATGTTAATAACTCGCTGCTGGAACTGTTACTGCTATTAGCTGTGTGCTTTCCAGCTCCTTGTTCAATACTGGATCTTCAAACACTTCCTTTCATTCATTCATTCACCTGTTACCTCCATTCTCCCTTTTCCACACATATAAGATCGTAATCAAACTCTGAGAAATAACGTACATATGGGAATAAGCCTTCTCCTTACCTGGCTTCCAAAGTCAAAGCTAGTGAGGCTTAGAGATGAAGGACTGGTGGGATCTCAAAGCCTCATTCATCGTGGCCTTTCCTAGTTAGGGCTGTCAAAGATGAAAAGTGGGTTGATGGCACAAATAAAACTAATTGGGAAAACCCCAAAGCTGCTGTGTAAGAAACGCCAGTCTGTTCCACAGATCTGAACTCCGTTGTTTACTGATTATCATTTCCTTCATGTACCAACTTCATGCTTGGCATATGACAGGCACTTCATTAGTGCATGTGGAATAAGCAAAGCGAGGCAGTGCACTTCCTCATCAGAGGCTGAAAGGATGATTCTATGGTTTGAAGCAAAAAAATCTCTCCACAGGCGCATGTGTTTGAACACTTGGTCCCCAGAAGATGGCACTGTTTGGGGAGACTGTATAACTTCTGATGTGGGAGGCAGGTTGGTCACTGGGAGCGGGCCTTTGAATGTTACAGCTCAGCCCACCCTGGCCAGAGCTATGTACTTCCCAGTCAGTAGTCAAGTGAGAAGCTCTTGCCATAAGCTCCTGTTTTTACAGAGCAATCCGCTCCAGCCACCATTCCTTCCTTACACTCTCTGAAACTGTGACCACTATGTATTTTGTCAGAGTGATGAGAAAAGCAGTTGATAGAGTGGCTTGAATGTTCTTTTTGGATTTCTTTGAGACCCAGTTAGTTTTCATGTCTCACCATGATACTGAAATGATAGTCTTTATTTATTGGCCTATGTTTCTAATGTGGAGTTGCCAAATGCCTAACAGATGTTCTGCACCTACTTCGTGGCAGACATTACTAATGGATTGTAGCATGCCTTTTCACTGGGAATGGAGTACCTGTGGTACTCATGGAGATGTATAATCTTGACTGCTTTCAAGGAGAGGTTTGCTTTTGAGGGACAAGGAGTATAGGTAACTGAGAGTCCAGCTGTTAACACATGGGGGTCAACTTCAGCTGCACTGTAGCCTCCAACTGAAAGTCATGCCTTTTCTGGGGTAGTCCTCCCCAAGATGGTCTGGGCCAGGGTAGTGACTAGGAGAGGGCATTCATAAAGACCCAGATGCCTAGGCCACTCCCATTCAGCTCTTTGGGGGAAACACTGGCTCCAGTGCTCTCCCAGAGGGTGGAGGCTTTGTTAGGCTCACACTGTTTTCACACCCAATCCCATCTAATCCTAACTCTCCTTCCTTTTCATATGTGTTGATCTCTAATAAATATCTCATATGTCAACCTCCAACTCCAGGTGCCTTGAGAAAACCCAAGCTAGAAGTTCCTGCCAACAGACTGGAGCTGGCAGGTAGAATTAGCTTTCTTTCCTTGGATGCTTATGTTGCACAGTATAATCAAGGAAAGTGACTCTGTTTTGGCCTGCTGACTGTGGAAGGGATGTATCAGTTATCTGGGTCTCTCTATAACAACAACAAAACACACAAAAAATGCCTGTCTTCAAAGCATCTAAATCATTTCCTCCATTGTCCCACACAGGATTTCTCAACTTTGGCACTGTTGACATTGGGCAGAATAAGCCTGCTTTGTCCTGTGCACCGTCAGACAGTTGCCAGTATTCCTAGCGTCTACCTACTACATGCCAACCATACCCCATGTACACTTTGCCACATGTCTTCCAGAGAGGGAAAGTATCTGCCCAGTTGAGACCATTGGCTTAAGAGTTCTGCCTGAGGAGGCAGTTTCCAGGAAAAGGAAACCAAACTCTCAGAATGTTCTGAAATTCTCCTTTTTTTTCGTGGGCCAAGACCCTGGGTTGAGATCTTTCCTTGGAAGGGGAACATAGTGCCTTGAACTGATCATCAAGCAGACAGAAAATCTGATTATGCTTTGAACACTGTCTCCTAGTTAACAGGATGAACTTCTACAGAGGCTGCTGGCAGCTGTCCGAAACCTGAGAGCCAGCGTTTTGACTCTCGTGACCCACTCTTGGGTCCTTGGGAAGGGCGTCTCACCCCCACACAACTGCATGAGGGTGGTGGCTTCTGCTTTCCTAACTAGGGGAGGCTGCATTCCTCATCTGACGAGAGCCCTGGGAACTGGACTTCTGTGTTTAGGACTAATTTGAACTTGAAGGAAAAACTGAGCTCCTTGGGAACTTCTAAAAACAATTACCATTTACAGTTTGTTGAGATGTTTGAAATCAGATGAGTTAATGCAAGTGTACACTGACCTGGTCACTTTAAGGGTTCCTTTGATACCTTATTTTATTTATTTTTATGTTTTATTACATTCCTTTCTTTCCTTCTTTCTTTGTGTGTGTGTGTGTGTGTGTGTGTGTGTGTGTGTGTGTGTGTGTGT
>CABHPH010138729.1:436-16317 GCA_902168325.1 Peromyscus nudipes | reverse complement strand
TGTGTGTGTGTGTGTGTGTGTGTGTGTGTGTGTGTGTGTGTGTGTGTGTAGGTCAGAGGACAAATTTGGGAATCAGCTCTCTCTTTCCTTCCAACTTCTGGCTTTTGGGAAGGAGACTTACGTGTTTGGTTTGCAAGCAAGTGCCTTTATCCACTGAGCCATTTCTTTGGCCCTCTTGGCTCTTGGATAACTTTTTATATAAAGAATGAATATCCACTGAAGAGTATTCAAAATCATAGATGGCTGGCTGTGGCAGCATATCCTGGTAATCCCAGTACTTGAAGGGGCAGAGGCAGGAGGTACCAGACTGGCCTACATGAAATCCTGTCTCAAAAAACAAGGGCTGGGGCTGTGATGTAGCTCAGCTGGTTGAGTGCTTGCCTAGAATGCATGGAGCCTGGGTTTGATTCCTGGGTCTCACATGATGAATGGAGAGAACTGACTCCACATGTATGTGCGTGTGCAGGCATGCCCATGAAGTTCATGCACACATGTATACAATAAATGAATAAAAATAATTTTAAAAACCAGGGGTTGAGACTACAACCCACAGTTCCAGAGAAGCTAGCTAACAAGGAGGACCCTAAGAGGGATGCATGGATCTCCCTGGGAAGGGGAAATAGATGAGATCTCCATGAGCAAACTGGGGGTAAGAGGGGGCAATAGAGGGTAGGGGATGGGGGATGAGAACATAAGGGAACGAGATGATCAAGCTGGAACAGGGACATAATGGGAGAGCAAGGAAAGAGATACCATGATAGATGGAGAAATCATGGGGATAGGGAGAAACAGGGTGCTAGAGAAGTTCCCAGGAATCCACAAGAATGACCCCAGATTAGACTACTAGCAATAGTGGAGATGGTACCTGAACTGGCCTACTCCAGTAATCAGATTGGTGAATACATTAATTGTCACCATAGAGCCTTCATCTAGTAACTGATGGAAGCAGGTACAGAGATCCACAGTCAAGCACCAAGCCAAGCTCCAGGAGTCCAGTCGATGAGAGAGAAGAGGGATTCTATAAGCAAGAGACATCAAGGTCATCATGGGGAAACATACAGAGACAAACAAACCAAACTAGTGGGAACTCATGAACTGTGGACCAATAGCTGTGGAGCCCCCATGGGACTGGACCAAGCCCCCTGATAGGCCATAGGTGAGGCAGTTGTTTAGCTTGAACTGTTTAAAAGGCCTCTTGGCAGTGGGATCAGGATCTGTTCCTGGTACATGAGCAGGTTTTTTGGAGACCAGTGTCTATGGTGAGACCTGCCTCAACTGAACGTACCAGGCTCTGCTAACTCCCTATGGGAGGCCTTGCCTTGGAGGAAGTGGGGATGGGAGGTAGGTTGGGAGGGAAGGTTAGTGGGGGGAGGAGAGAGGAGAGGGGGATTTGTGGTTGATATGTAAAATGAATAGAAAATTTCTTAATAATAAAAAAATAGAAAAGAAAAAAAAAACAGGGGTTGAGGATGCGGCTCAGTGGTAACACATTGGTATAGCCCGTAGAAGGTTGAATCACTAGACCCCAATAAGAAGTAAAAGTAAAAACAAAATAATATCAAAAAGAAAGAAAACTATAGATCAACCAGAAGTAGAAGAATTAAAAATATTTTTATTATTCCAACTTAATGCTAAATAGTCAATATTTTGAGAACTAGCTGTTTGAAGTTTCCTTCTGTATGTTAAAATTATTCTTTGTGATATAAATCAGATCATACTGAAATAGTTTTCAACTCTCTTTGGCTCTCTGTGCATAGAATTAGCAATATTCTTGGGTTCGGCATATTCTCTCTCTCTCTCTCTCTCTCTCTCTCTCTCTCTCTCTCTCTCTCTCCCATCTCTGACTAGCTTCATTCTGACATCTGAAAGGGATATCTCAGAAAGCAAGAGTTGCTGCTTGTGTTCTTGGCTGACAACCCATCATATTCCCTTAGGCCTGGGGATAGAACACTAGTTAAAATGAACTTCGATGATTCTCCTGGAAAAATTGAAGACGGCCCTGGGAGAAAATCTCTCCTGATCATATAACAGCTATACTAGAGCTTAGAGCCTTGAAATAGCATCTGCAGAGGTTGGCTCCTGGGCTGCTAACACCGCTTACATCGCTTCAATCAATCTACAGGATTTACAAGGTAATAGAAAATGTTTCCCATAAAATCAAACTTATTTTTTTTTAAATCTGCCAAAGTAAGTTTTTAATAAAAATGCTCAGGGCTGATCTTTAAAAACATGTTTTTCTCAAGAGCAGTGGATTGACCTGAGGGAGGCTTTTAAGGAATTTTTGGAAGGTTCTAGGGCAATATGGTCTGATTTGCACGTTGGTAATTAGTAACTAGAAGTGATCTATCCATAGTTATTCCTATGACCTTGAACCAATCACTTCCTTTCTCTAGACTTTCTGTGGGAGTCCACAGAGGTTTCCTAGTGAGATCTGAGTTTGTTTTACACAGCAGGGCTGCATAAGAGGATGGATTGACCACATGTGTGGTTACTAGGTGTTTGGAAGGGTCTGCACTTGGCTGTGCTAGGGTGAAGTCTTTTGCTCCACCCCTTGGCATTCCTTTAAATAGCCCTTTAGAAGAGCCAGAAGGGGCTGGTGGGTTTTGACCCAGGCCCTCCCAAGACTATCCTGTGTTTCTATATGTCTCTTTCCTCTATATATCTATCTAAATATTTCCCACTTCTCCCGGCTCAAGAGTACCCTGGGGGAAAAAGTGGGAGCAGGTTTCCCACAACTTTCACTTTCCTTAGTACAAGTATGTATGTATGTATATATTTATTTATTTGTTTATTTATTTATTCACAAAATGGATCACCCGGTGTAGCCTAAGGTGGCCTTCAATTTGTAATACTTTTGCCTCAGCCTCTTGAGTGCCAGAATTACAGGTGTACACCGCCATACCTGGGTCTAATATTGTTTATAAAACTCACAATGAGGAGGATTCAATCCATGCTCTTCCTGACTAAAGTGCTCAGTGTTGCTTGTCTGAGTTGCATGCTTAGGTTTTTTTTTTCCAAATTGACACAAGCTAGAGTCATCTGGGAAGAAGGAACATCACTTGAGAAAGTGCCTCCACCATATTGGGCTGTAGGCAAGTCTGTGGGAGCATTTCCTTCCTTAATGAGTGCTAAAGGAGGGCCTGGTCTGCTGCAGGCAGTGCTGTGCCTGGGAGGGTGGTCTAAGTTATATAAGAAAGGTAGCTGAACACACCTGGGAGAGCAAGCCAGTAAGCAGCGTTCCTGCATGGCCTCTGTTTCTGTTCCTGCCTTGAGTTCCTGCTCTGACTTCCCTTCATGATGGACTGTAAGTTGTAAGATGAAATAAGCCCTCTTCTCCCTAAGTTGCTTTTGGTCATGGTGATTATCACAGCAATAGAAAGCAAACTAGGAGAGATTGGGTTGGAAAGTGATGATAATCTGTGTTCCTGGTCTTTTTTTCAGTTTCCATGTCTTCCATCATTATGCTTACGAATAAGCCCAAGAACCCCTTTCCACCATCCCTCTTGTTAACTATGTTCATCCTTTACAGTCCAGCAAACCTTAACATCCTACTCACAGTCACCCAAATATTCAAATATTCATATCTACTCTTTTCTCTTTTTCTTTCTTTCCTAGCATTGCCATGTAAGCATAACTATTGATTAGGGAAGACTCTCATGAAGCAAAATGGGGGAAATTTGGGGTTAGCATGAAGACTTGGAATCTGAGTATATGATCATCTCAGGAGGAACTAATGAAGGAAATTATCATTTTGGAATCAGTTGTAATCCTGATCCTCTCCCAGAAAATTAAGCATCTTTGTGTGGCTCGTGGCAAGGCTCATATATTATGAAGACATTGTTCGTTGCACACATGAATTGGATGTCTATTCCATACACCTGCAGACTTTTCCTGTCATGGACCAAGTAGTAGACGTGAAGCTCAATTGTTGTCTTTATAGCACTTAGCAGATTTGACACTATATTTTGGAAGAGGACATAGGAGGAATATACACTGTAGCTGTACTTCAAACCTTTATTCATGGATACTGTCAATTGAGCTCCATGTAATTTCATGTGTCCTGGGATAGTATTACTGCTTTTCTCTTAACAATTTCAAAATATGAAAACCATATGTTGCTTGTGGACCAGATCCAGCCTACTTGAATGTTTTGTCATCCCCTAGTTTACTCTCTGTAGTCAGAAGTTTTCTCTGGTCCTGCCTGGCACTGCAGTCCTGCAGCCACTTATAAAATAATCACTCAGAAGCTTATATTCATTATAACTGCTCGGCCGTTAGCTCAGGTTTATTACTAACTAGCTCTTACACTTAAATTAACCCATAATTCTTCTCTATGTTTAGCCACATGGCCTGGTACCTTTTCTCAGTTCTGCCTTGTCATCTTGCTACCTCTGTGTCTGGCTGGCATCTCCTCACTCAGCCTTCCTCTTCCCAGAATCCTCCTATTCTGCTTATCCCGCCTATACTTTCTGCCTGGCTACTGGCCAATCAGTGTTTTATTAAACCAGTGTGCAAGAGCATTATCCCACAGCATTTACCTTTTTTCGTTTAATTAAAAAGGAAGGTTTTAACTTTAACATGGTAAAATTATATATAACAAACAGTTAGCAAGCAACAATTACAGTTATAATATCTAGTCTATTTGTATTTGGCAAAATTAAAGAGAATATTCTATCTATCCTATACTTGTGAGTCAAAAGTTTCATATCTAATTTATCTTTTATAATAATCAAGAAAAATTTTAACTGTTTAGTCTTCAACTACATCAAAGACCCCAGAAGGATATAATATTACCTAAGTAAACAGGAAATGCATTGTAAGCAACTTCCAAAATCTGGAATGACAGAGAAAGCTGGTTGCCTGGACAGTCACCCAAAGTTCCTCTGCAGTGTTGGGGCATCCATTTTTAGCCCACAAGCCTAGTCTCTCAGTTACTTTTTCCTGTGTGCTGCAGAATGTCTGGCAGACTCCTCTGCAAAGCAGGAACCTGAAGGACCATCTCATCTTGTTTTGGCAAAGTTTAGTGGTCATTTTTCCATAGGTCCTGCATGTCCAGTCGATACAACATTTTGTCAAGCAGTCCAGGCAAGAACAGTTTCTTATGGCTAACTTTTGCCATAAGGAAAGCAAACTCCATAAGGAGTTTCTTTGATGCCCATCATCTTCTTTGAAGTAAATCAGTGCTGCCAGGAGCAGACATGTCTCAGTGTCTAGAAAGTGTAAGTTTTAAAAACATTTTAAATGCCATAATCCATAGGTCTCTGAAGTGTTTGAAGATTATCTACCTATCTGAAATATATCTCTGAATATCTAGAAAACCTAATTAACATGACTATAAGTTTGACTATTATAGATGACTATTTGTATTTTTAAATTATATATTACAATTTTAAATGAGTTGCATAAACATAATACATTAAACAAGAGTAGAAATATATATATATATACATATATACAGTATAACAAAATTAACTTTAAATTTGTATCAATAAACTAAAATCCATAGCACTGTAAAACATTTCAAACAAGTTGTTGCTCTTTAAAAGTAGACTCAATAATCTACCCTTTTATCCTATCATATCTATATTATCATCCATTTTCTTCTTTAGAAAGAGATTGCATTTATAATAAACCTGCTCTAAATAAAAATAAACATTCATAAACAATATTTTGGGAGTTTGGGGGTAGCTTCTCATACTACTTCCTGCTGGTTAGGGGCACTGCAATCTTAGGGGGATCCTGAGAAAATTAAGAATTATGGTCAAGTCCTGACTGGAGTAGTCTGTGAGGCTTCATTGTCTGAGCCAGTTGCCTTGAAGCTGTTCTGGATGCTCGAACATCTGGAGACCTCTCAAGGGGTCTTCCTTGATCAAACCACATTAGCCTGTAATCAATCCACAGGTTCAGTTTTCTGTTTCTGTGTGAAACACCGTGATCGTCTTGTAGAAGGAAGTGTTGTTTGGACTGTGGTTCCAGAGGGAGAAGAGTCCACCGTGGTGACAGAGAGCTGTTGCAAGGACAGGAAGCTTAAAGATCACATCTTCTACTGCAAACACAAAGAGAAAGAACACTGGAAGCAGGGTGAGGCTACAAACTCACAAAGCCTTCCCTCAGGGGTGCGCTTCCTCAAGCAAGGCTGTATGTACCTCTGAAACCTCCTCAAACAGTGCCATCAGCTAGGGACCAAGATTATAGACTCACAATAAGACAGATTCAGATGGAATAAAACTCTAAACAGTTTAGAATATGTGTAAAAATGTATGCAGGCTTGGGAGAAAGAGGAAAAGGAGGATAGACGGTTATATAAAGAAATAATCCTTCTCTGACCATGAGAGATTTTAAACTGTTAAACTGCATGGCTAGGACCAATGTGGCAGCCTTGGCTGCTGATTCCACCCACCTCAACTTCCCAACATGGCAGAGGTACACCTATGGTCAACTCTGGGAAGCAGTGGGTCTACATCTCCAACAAGCAGCATGTAGCCCAGAAACCACTTTTTTTTGTGCCAGCAAAAGCTAAATCCTCCATGCAGTGTGCTGTGCATGGCTTGGAGATGCCTCTGTGTACCATGGCAGGAATCCGTCATGCTGTAGGTCAAGCCCACATGCCTGAAACCCGCCATGCTGCAACTCAAGCTGGCATGCCAAGGTGTCTCTCATGTGAGAGACACAACTAGGAAGCTGTCCTTGGCTCTGTTTTAGAACCTTTTTTAAAGCTTTCTCAGGTTTTAGGTGGAAATTCTCATCAAACATTTGGGTGTCACATGTAGTGGAGTGTTTCTCCGGTCTCACCCTGGCCCCAAGATCTCACAGGCACTTATAAAACAATCACTCAGAGGCTTAATATTAATTATCAGTTGCATGGCCTATGGCAGGCTTTTTGCTAGCTAGCTCTTACAACTTGACCCATTTCTACTAATCTGTAAATTGCCATGTGACTGTGGCTTACTGGTATTTTCACATCTTGCTTCTCCTGGTGGTACTGGTGTCTCTCTCTTATCTGCCTTTCTTCTTCCTGTCTCTCTCTTCAATTTCCTGTCTAGCTATAACCAGCTCTGCCATGGCCAAATGACTTTATTTATCAACCAATCAGAGCAACACATATTCACAGCATATAGAAAGACATCCCACAGCACTTCACCTTTTCTGTCTAATCAAAAAGGACTGTACCAAGCACTGTTAACAAATGGGCCTGGAAGGAACCCTCACAGAGCTTTCCTGAAGTTCTTCAAGTTATATGAGCTGTAACACTTGCACACACACACACACACACACACACACACACACACACACACACACGTCTATATTCAAAACCATGAGGAAATCCTGAGTTTGAGCAGTCTTTCTTGTCAGATACAGTATGACAAATAACTGTGAATTTCTAAGATGGAGATAACAAGAGGTAGATTTGCAAGGACAAACTTACTTTAGATCTTTTCAGTATACAGAACACTTGCCATGTCTGATATAGGAAACTCCCTTTCTTTTCAATAGGAAAATGAAGTCACTTATAAAGTGACCTAGTTGCATGATTAAATCTGTACCCGAGTCTTCATTCTCTATCTCCCAGTGACCAGATATTATAGTAGAGTGACGTACACCATATAAAAATTTTGATTGTGTGTATTTGCTGTACACATCACAGGACATTTTCATACAAGTAAGCACTGTACATTGAGCCAATTCCCCCCATGTCCTTTTACCTTAACTTTTCTCCCACATTCCTCCCCAAACCAACATGGTCAGGTTCTTCACAGCAACAGCCATTATTTGGAATCAACTCCTGCATTAGTCAGTTTTCTGTTTCTGTGTGAAACACCGTGATCGTCTTGTAGAAGGAAGTGTTGTTTGGACTGTGGTTCCAGAGGGAGAAGAGTCCACCGTGGTGACAGAGAGCTGTTGCAAGGACAGGAAGCTTAAAGATCACATCTTCTACTACAAACACAAAGAGAAAGAACACTGGAAGCAGGGTGAGGCTACAAACTCACAAAGCCTTCCCTCAGGGGTGCGCTTCCTCAAGCAAGGCTGTATGTACCTCTGAAACCTCCTCAAACAGTACCATCAGCTAGGGACCAAGTTTTCAAATACATGCGCCTATATGGAATATTTCTCATTTAAACCACTCCAGGGATGACATATTCCCTACTCTGTTAGCCTTCTCCTTTCCCATTCTCATTTGTCAGACAGCTTTCCTCATCCATCTTCTATTTCTCTCCTATGATGAAAAACTCAGGATTCAAAGTGACGGTGTGGTCTGGCAACCTGTCACACTTGCAGAAGAAACTCACGCAAAGTATTGGATGTGACCTTCTTGCTACCTCACAATGGAGATGTGCTCAAAGAAACAATACAATTGGAAAACTAAGAAATACTCAAACATCCTGTGAATGTGGGCTCCCTGGAAGCTCAAAGTGGAAACATATCTGAAGAGACAGAGGAAAAGGAGCAAGTTATAAACATCCCTTCCCCTCCACATCTACCATGTTGACCAATGTCAAAGCAGTGCCATGGTCTCCTGTTTCAGAACCAAAAAAGAAAGAGAAAAATGACAAATGACACAGGGTATGATACTAAAACAGCAAAAACCAAAGCAAACCCCAAGGCTCCTGGGGAGACAGAAGGCAGTGTGCAAAGCTAGCAGAGAGGAAGAGGGCAGCGATGTGTCCAGGCTGCCCCCAGGACTGACAGGTGTTTGTGAGGATACCTCATTTTTCACCCTGTCTAATCTCATCAGTGAAAACACTCTGAAGACTGTGAAAGAAATGGTTTCCATGAACATGACCAAAAACTAGGACAGAAGTATCAGGTTATTTTGGGAGACAGGGATCTACCAAGCACAAAAACAAAGAGTGGCAAATGCCCAGCTCACTGCTCTCATCCCTATGATTAAGCTAAAAGTCCCTGCCTAGGAATGGAACAGCATCCCTGATTCTCTAATCTCCAAGAGAACTGGCCGTGCAGACCTTTGGTGTTCTCAAGTTGCTAATGACACACCATGTTCACAAACATAGCTAGCTCATCATGGGCAGGAGTAACTGAGCTGCCAAAGCACAGAAGCTTGCAAATGGAATCAGCATCACAGCTGCAATCCCAGACCAGCCCCTGGACCACAGGCAGAACATCCCAGGGTTTATGCATAAAATCCTAGAGTGTCTGGTTGATGAGGCTGATTGTATCTTGGATGCTGGGTTTGAAGAGGAATGAAAACAAATTATTAAAGAATTTTGCCAACACACAGTCATACTATGATTTTTCTTCCACACAAATGGTAGAAATTTGAAGGTGGAGTGAGAAATTCTCTGAAAACAGAGCTTGTTATATAAGATTCTTGATGATGATAAAGCCACACACATGTACACACACTCACACGCACACTGCTTTCACATTCCTTAAAAACTGAAAGAAGGGTCTCTGCACCCTGAAGGAGGAGAACTTTAACTCTCTGTGAAGCACAGTTGTCTGTCTTGGCCATGCATAGAAGGCAGAAGCCAAATAAGCAAAAAACTATGTTCTTCCATTTCTGCAACTTAGATTCAGGGATATCTGTACAGACACCACCGAGAGAGAGCATGACATACCTGGAGAGGACTGGACTATTCAATATGATCCTCCAGATGGCCCTAAGAAATACTTATTGTGTGGGTAGAACAGTCAGGGGCCTGAATGGAAGAGGGCATGCCCCAATCATTCTGTGTAGAGGTGAGTTGGGTTTCCTTCCCTACTGGAAGCTATCCAAGGTTCCATTGAATCAGTTTGACTTTCCTTGGCCAGAAACTTCTGACATTCAGTCTCATACGGAAAAATTGAGAAGTACTTAAATCAGATCAAGAAGCATATAATTGGTGTGTGTATGTGTGTGTGTGTGTGTGTGTGTGTGTGTGTGTGCACCTCCCATTTTCTGAAGTACATTTTTGATGTGAAGGACTTAAATTTGCCTCAGGAGCTGTCTTGAGGCTGTAGAGTGCCTCCTTTGGTTTGTTCTGAGTGTGAGCAGCAGTAAGGGCAAACACACAGAGAGGAGGTGCTGGTGGCTTCAGCAACCAGAAAACTAAAACAGTGAAGTCTATCACTGTAGAATAAAAGTTCTGAGCCCACTTCTAGGTTTGAAAACCTACCAAAAGCTACTGGTTCCTTAGCTTAAAATCCCACTAATCCCCACCCTGGAAATCTATACCCTGAAAAACTTCTCTGCCCAGAAACCCTGTATAAACCCGTCTCCCGCTCAGTTCCCTGATGCTTCTCACCTGAGCAGAGGCAGCCACCCTCTTGTGTCTCTCCCAATCAATCTCTGGTGTGCGGTGTGCTGTCCAGTGTGACTTCATGGTATTTCTTGGCTCTTGACTGCGAGGATACCTTTCCCTTCAGAGCTGTAACACTTGCGTTGGGGAAGCCTTTCCCCTCAGAGGTAGAACACTTACAATCTCACAGCAGGAAGCAAATATTCTTCCACCTGAAGGAACTTTCCCCACTGTTTACCTGGCTTTCTTTACAAAAAGAACTTTTGTGACTTTTATAATCCTTTTGGTCTTTTATTCATGATGATATTATTTTAATTTAAAACATTCTCCATAAAACAAATTGTGTTGTTTTAATAGGTTCTTTTGCATCTCTCCTCTCTGGCTTGTGGAGTGTTCTGTGGTTGAATTTCTAGGCAGCTCTAAGTGACTTATAGTGAACAGGTGGGGGTAATGTACAGCAAAACAGAACAACAACCCCAACCATGCCCATGCAGTCTTCCTTGGGGCTATTTCCTCTGAATTGAAACATTCCCCTTCTGAGGGAGCAGAAGGGTCTAAGCCTGGGAAGTAAATAGAACTCTAAGGTTCTTCTCCAAGATTAAGTAAGAAGGAAGGGCTCACCATCCAGCCGAGCTGCCTGCAAGTTGTCCAGGGAGCTCCAGGGATTCCGCTTTTGTGATTCTTAACCTTGCTGGGGAATGCTTTTAGATGAAGCAGCTGCCTTTGAGTCATCCCTGCTGCAATAATTCCTCAACAGTGTTCCAGTAGGTAGCCCCAATAAGCACATTGGTGTTGCATTCTTTTATGTTGTATTTGTTTAACGCTGTGAAGCTGTGTTACTGTGCCTGCCTAAAACACCTGATTGGTCTAATAAAGAGATGAATGGCCAATAGCAAGGAAGGAGAAAGTATAGGTGGGGCTGGCAGGCAGAGGGAATAAATAGAAGGAGAAAAAGAAAAGAAAAGATCAAGGAGCAGGATAAGGAGGAGGACTCGCAGAGCCAGCCACCCAGCTACACAGCAAGCCATGGAGTAACAAGTAAAGAAAGGTATTCAGGATAAAGATATAAGCCCAGAGACAAAAGGTAGACAGAATTGTTTAGCTGGGAAGCTCCACCTCAGCCTCCTCCTCCCTCTCCAAACCCTGCCCCTCAGAAAGTCTGTCAAGCATCGGCTCCTCCCTGGAGTTGCTTAAGACTGAGCCTACAGGGTATTTAAGCTCCGTTCCATAGACCTGTCATGTGATTTCTTCTTCCCTCAAGATTACCCAGGAATGCTTTGCTCATTAAACCTGGACTTTTAATTCAGTTTGATTTGGTTTACTGTGTTGGTGGAGAAACCTAACACCAGGGATCCAAAAGTACTTATCAGGCATAATTTAAGTTAAGAAAAGCTGGCAAGAAATAAGCCAAGCTAAGGCATTCATAAGAAAGAATAAGTCTCCATGTATTTATTTGGGAGCTGGGTGGCATGGTGGGCCCCCAAAGAGCCAAAACAATAAAGAGTCAAAGAATAAAAACAACAACTGCACATTGGCTCATCAAAGTAGACTTGGGTGGAGTCACTTCTTTGGCCAGTGCCCTGTCTAGAAGGAGGGGATGAGTGTTCACATTTCCCTAGAAAGTCACAGAACACCATTACTGAAATCTTTGGAGAGAGGTTAGTGTTCTGATAGCATAAATAATTACATAATTATCCTAATGGAGATTACTCCCCCACCACACTTTTCACTTTGTGCCTAGCAAGAAGGATCTTGTGAGACCTGGATTTTTGTTTTTTAATTCTAATAGAGTTCATTCATTAGTAAATATTTAAAAGAACTGAAAGAGACTGCTAATGGACAGTAAGTAGCCTTGTTCTACAAATACTGTGGATCTGTGAGGAGGGTGGAAGATAAATTCTCACCGAGAGTACAGCCTAGAATTGAATAGGAAAAGAATTACAATTCTATTAGCCATAGTTCATACACGCAGAGCACTTAGCTTGCTCAAGGCTCGGGCAGAGGACTCTGTACATTTGTTCTCACTAAATCTTCACAGCTTACCAGATAGGAGGCATCTTTGGTCCCATTTGCCAGGTGAGAATATTGACACTTAAGAAGTTGTTAGAGAAAAGAGCTACCATCTTGCCTCGGACTTCCCATCTGGACAATAACTCCCATCCTGCTTCGGCCTTCCCATCTGGACAACAGCTCCCAACCTGCCTCGCACTTCCCATCTGGGCAAGAGAGTCCCATCTGGACAAGAGAGAGAGAGACTTCCCGAATCTGTCAGCTCTTTCTACACCAAGTGCACCGATAAGACCAAGATCGAGCACAAGGAGATGGGCAGACGTCAAGGCAGAAGTACATACAACAAAACGATGAGCAATACAGCATCACCAGAACCTAGCCCTCCTCCAACATCTAGAGCTAATCATCAAAAAATGGAAGAAGCAGAAGAAAACAGCCTTATGAATAACATCATGAAGAAGGTAGAGGCTTATATAGAGGAAAAGACAAAAAAATGGCAAGAACGCTGTAAAAACCTAGAGGAAAGGTCAATTAAATTAGAAGAAAACAATAAAGTCCTGGAAGAAAACAATAAAGCACTGAAAGAAAGCCATGAAAAAGCAATGAAACAGGTCCAAGACCTGCAAAGGGAGATAGAAAAAATGAAGAAGACACAAACAGAGGGAATGCTGGAAATAGAAAATCTAAGTAAACGATCAGGAACTTCAGATGCAAGTATAACCAACAGAATGCAAGAGATGGAAGAGAGGATCTCTGGCATTGAAGATAAGGTAGAAGAAATAGATTCATCAGTCAAAGAAAACACTAAAGCCAACAAAGTCATGACCCAAAATGTCCAAGAAATCTGGGACACCATGAAAAGACCAAACCTGTGAATAATAGGGAGAGAAGAAGGAGAAGAATACCAACTTAAAGGCACAGAAAATATATTCAACAAGATCATAGAAGAAAACTTTCCCAACTTAAAGAAGGAAATGCCTATGAAGATACAAGAAGCCTATAGAACACCAAACAGACTAGACCCCCAAAAAAAGTCCCCTCGCCACATAATAATTAAACAACTAAACATACAGAATAAAGAAAGAATATTAAGAGCAGCAAAGGAAAAAGGCCAAGTGACCTATAAAGGCAAACCCATCAGAATAACACCCGATTTCTCAATGGAGACTTTGAAAGCCAGAAGAACATGGACAGATGTAATGCAGACACTAAGAGACCATGGATGCCAGCCTAGACTAATATACCCAGCAAAACTTTCAATCATCATAGACGGAGTGAACAAGACATTTCAAGACAAAGCCAGATTTAAACAATACTTATCCACAAACCCAGCCCTACAGAAAGCACTAGAAGGAAAATTCCAACCCAAGGAATTCAGATACACCCTTGAAAACACAGGCAATAGATAACACCACAGCAGTAAACCCTAAAGATAAGAATACAGACACACTACCACCAAAAAATAACAGGAATGAACAACCACTGGTCATTAATATCTCTTAATATCAATGGACTTAATTCACCTATAAAAAGACACAGGTTTACAGAATGGATACGAAAGCAGGACCCATCATTCTGTTGCATACAAGAAACACACCTCAAATACAAAGATAGACACTACCTAAGAATAAAAGGCTGGGAAAAGACTTTCCAATCAAATGGTCTTAAGAAACAAGCGGGTGTAGCCATCCTGATATCCAACAAAATAGACTTCAAACTAAAATCAATCAAAAGAGACCTAGAAGGGCATTACATATTCATCACAGGAAGGATCCACCAAGAGGAAGTTTCAGTTCTGAACATTTATGCCCCGAACACAAGGGCATCCACATATGTAAAAGAAACACTGCTAAAGCTTAAACCACATATAAAACCCCACACATTAATAGTGGGAGACTTCAACACCCCACTTTCACCACTGGACAGATCTCCTAAATGGAAACTTAACAGAGAAATAAAGGACTTAACTGATGTCATGACCCAAATGGACTTAATTGATATCTACAGAACATTCCATCCTAACAAAAAAGAATATACTTTCTTCTCAGCACCCCATGGAACCTTCTCCAAAATCGACCACATACTTGGCCACAAAGCAAATCTCAACAGATACAAAACAATTGGAATACCCTCCTGTGTTCTATCAGACCACCAAGGTTTAAAGTTAGATTTCAACAACAACAAAAACTACAGAAAACCTACAATCTCATGGAAACTGAATAATGCTCAACTGAGTCACCAATGGGTTAGGGAAGAAATAAAGAAAGAAATTAAAGAATTCCTAGAGATCAACGAAAATGAAGACACCACATACCCAAACCTATGGGACACTATGAAAGCAGTGCTAAGAGGGAAATTCATAGCACTAAATGCTCACATAAAGAAGTTGGAGAAATCTCACACTAGTGACTTAACTGCACACCTGAAAGCTCTAGAACAAGAAGAAGCAAAGTCTCCCAGGAGGAATAGACGCCAGGAAATCGTCAAAGTGAGAGCTGAAATTAATAAAATAGAAACAAAGAGAACAATACAAAAAATCAATGAAACAAAGAGTTGGTTCTTTGAGAAAATCAACAAGATAGACAAGCCCTTATCCAAACTAACCAAAAGACAGAGAGAGAGCATCCAGATTAACAAAATCAGAAATGAAAAGGGGGACATAACAACAGACATTGAGGAAATCCAGAGAATCATCAGGTCATACTTCAAAAGCCTCTATTCCACAAAACTGGAAAATCTAAAAGAAATGGATAATTTTCTGGATAGGTACCACATACCTAAGTTAAATCAAGACCAGATAAACTATTTAAATAGTCCAATAACCCCTAAGGAAATAGAAACAGTCATTAAAAGTCTCCCAACCAAAAAAAGCCCAGGGCCAGATGGTTTCAGCGCAGAATTCTACCAGATCTTCAAAGAAGAGTTAATACCAATACTCTCTAAATTATTCCACACAGTAGAAACAGAAGGAACATTACCAAACTCCTTCTATGAGGCTACAATTACCCTGATTCCTAAACCAAACAAGGATACAACAAAGAAAGAGAACTACAGACCGATCTCCCTCATGAACATTGATGCAAAAATACTCAATAAAATACTGGCAAACAGACTCCAAGAACACATCAAAACAATTATCCACCATGATCAAGTAGGCTTCATCCCAGGGATGCAAGGGTGGTTCAACATACGAAAGTCCATCAATGTAATACACCATATAAACAAACTGAAAGAAAAAAACCACATGATCATCTCACTAGATGCAGAAAAGGCATTTGACAAAATCCAACACCCCTTCATGATAAAGGTCTTGGAGCGATCAGGAATACAGGGAACATACCTCAACATAATAAAGGCAATTTATAGCAAGCCAACAGCCAACATCAAATTAAATGGAGAGAAACTCAAAGCAATTCCACTAAAATCAGGAACGAGGCAAGGCTGTCCGCTCTCCCCATACTTATTCAATATAGTACTTGAAGTTCTAGCCAGAGCAATAAGACAGCATAAGGAGATTAAGGGGATACAAATGGGAAAGGAAGAAGTCAAGCTTTCCCTATTTGCAGATGACATGATAGTATACTTGAGTGACCCCAAAGATTCAACCAAGGAACTGATACAGCTTATAAACAC
>CABHPH010138728.1:3254-17219 GCA_902168325.1 Peromyscus nudipes | reverse complement strand
TTTCTCTTACACTATTTATAAAACCCAAGGACTCATGGATGCACTCTACCAACTGGGCTATATCCTCAGCCTTCTGTCTTGTTTTGGGAGATACAGTCTCTCTATGTGGGTCTGGCTGGCATGGCACTTCCTTTGTAAACAGGCTGGCCCCCAACCCTTGGTGGGTGATCCTCCCATCTCTACCTCCCTAGTGTGGGGATTATAGGCTCATGCTGCTGTACCTGGCCTGAGCATGCTCATTCTCAAAGGATCTAAATACATAAAAATGGAGCTGTATCATCCTGTCTGAAACAAAAGTGAAGAAGAAATTCAACTCCTTCAGTAGACAGTGCACCATGTGAGTACATGGCTTCCTGACAAAGAGAGACAGGGTCAGCACCCTTCACCTGCTGTAGAAGGCGGCCAGCACCCATTTGTGTAGCAAATCTCTGAAGGCCATGAGCTTTGGAACCTCCTGGCAGTTTGGAAATTTGTGCTATTTAGAGGAAAATGTCACAGAACGCTTAATGCTGCCAAAGTCCTCAACATTCCTTTATTTTTGACGTATTCTGAAGAACTTACACTTGGCCAGCCGGCATGAAGCTAATCGCATCCATATCTAATAGTATAATAGGTTACTCCTGAAAACTATCTCTTGTGAATGAATTTTTTAATCAGGCTTATAGACTCAATTAATAAATCTGCCAGTGATTGGGGAGATTTAGGACATTCCTAAATACCTGTTCAGCATCCACTATGGAGCTCCAAGAACTGATCTCTCATGCAGTGTTTACGTTTGCTCCTACCATGCATACTTCCAAAGTTGTTAAATTTTAAATCTGTTTGAGGACTTTATAAACATCCGGGACATGTAATATATACAGTAAGATAAAACTGCCAACCAGAAGTCACTGCGGCAGCTTTCATGACAGTGAGGTTTTTAGCTTATGGGCTTACAACTCTATACAAATCTAGAAACGTTTTCCTCCTTAAGGATCCCATTAATTGCATCCTGGACCAGTGCCATTGAATGTGCAGCAGTGCTGGTCTGCTTGCTGTGGTCTCAATGACTTCCCTAATGTTCTATTAGCTGAGTCAGAGACGTCCTTGCAGCCATCTGATATCTGGGTCTAAAACACTTGCAAGGACTCCTCCTGCCTCCCCTCAAATCACTAGAAGTGTAAGCAGCAACCCCAAAGGGAACGTAGCCAAGTGGAATGACTTCAAAGGGGATCAATCACAAGAGAAAGATAATGAAGTTTAAAAGATGTGCGAGGGACTGGTATCCTCTTGACTTTAAATGAGATGGGGCAAAGTTCCCAACCTTGTTAGTTGGAAGGGTGAGTGGGTTGTCAGGGAATCCTTAATGCCTTCTACCAGAAGGTAAAAACATTTTTTAACTACCTCAAATCTTTTTCTCTACTACCGTATTTCACAGGAGACAAACTCCTAATTACCCCAAATCCATTTCTGTATTACCGTATTTCACAGAAGAGACAGATTCCTTGTCTATTGATGCATTTACTATTTTAGGAGTCAGCTGAGAAGCAACAGAGCCAATGAACATCAGGTCTCCAAATAAGAAAGAAGAATGAAGGCACTAAAGAACCTTGTGTAAGGACCAGTCTTTCTTGGTATGTGGGGAGCAGATGTTGATTTTTAGTCACCTTGAGCTGGAGTAAAGCTATAGTGCAAGTTCCTAGAAACGATGGGGCTTACTCCTGGGAGTGAGGGATCACAAGCTTGTTCCAGCTGTGTGCCGGTGTACATCACACTGACCTGTCGTTCCCTGCTTCCCTGGTGTGACATACTGAGTCCCATTTGGACCAGGGGATGCATGGTTTGGTGTGATTAGCATCAGGAGGAGTGTCTGCAGGACCTGGGCACGGGTGACCAGAAAAAAGATCCCAGGTAATAGGTTTGAATGAAAGACTTGGGCAAAGAAGTTTGGTGTCCTTGTAGGCTTGACACAGCCTAGAGTCATCTGAGAAGGGAGTCTCAACAAGGGGATTCCCAGAACAGACTGGGCATGTCTGGGGCGGGGGTGGGGGGGTGGGGGTAGGGGTGGTTGTCTTGACTGTTAAATGAATTAGGATGGCCCAGCTCACTGTGGATAGTGCCAATCCCTGGGCAGGTGATTCTGGGCTGAAAAAGGAAGCTGTATGAGCCTGGGCTTAAGAGTAAGCCCACAAGGAGTGCTCCTCCATGGCTTCTGCTTTAAGTTCTTGCCTGAGTTCCTATCCTGACTTCCTCCAATGATGGACTGTGACCTGGAAATGTAACCCAAGGAAATTCTTTTCTCCCCTAAGTTACTTTTGGTCAGAGTGTTTTAGCACAGCAAGAGAATGAAGCTAGAACCCATGGCCAGGCACAACTGCCATCTGATCCTCGACTGAAAACATAAAAAGTACATTAAAATGACACTGGCAAGCACGGCAAAAGGGTCACTGTGATGTTAACAGATTCCTTGGAAGGAAGAGCTTTAGATGAGGAGAAGGGAGTTTTTCTTAAAATATCAAGAAACCTCTTTATGAAAAAAAAAAAGAGGACCCTAACCACAGAAATACCAAGATGGGAACTACATGCAAACAGAATTTGGCTCTGTCTAATGAGGAACTTGTCACCATTAACACTGCCCCGCAGTGTAGTGGAGTCCCTGGAGAGAGATCAAGCACCTCTCCATGGCTGTAGGATTCATGTGTGAAGGTGGAGGAACAGGACACAAGTAGATAGCAATAGGAACTCAGGGGACCGCTTCTATGTGAGTGCTGGTGGTGATGGCAGGGCTAGTGGTAATGGTGATGATGCTGATGCAGGGCTGGTGCTGAGGATGATGCTGAGGATGCTGATGCTGATGGTCAGGATGGAGTGACAGCAACAGTGACGGCGGTGGTAGGGGCACTGGTGTGGCAGCAGCCGTGAGTGGGGTGGTGATGCAGGTATATTGGAGGTAGTGATGGCCGTTGTGGAGATGGCGATTCATGGCAGGGATGGCAGTGTGAGGATGGTGGTGTGGAGAGGCTGATGATGGTGACGGATGTGGCAGTGATGACAGTGTGTTGTGGGCACCGTGACAGCGGTAGATGGTCGTGGAGGCAGAGGGGGTGAATGACTGCCAATGGAGTCATTCCAAATCTCAGCGTTCATGATTCCAAGAAGGACTATTAGATTTATTTGCATTAATAAATAATTATAAGGCATTCAGATCAAAGAAAACCATCTTAAGTCAACATGGCCTCTCCTGAGAAATGTGGGTAATTTAAACTAATTGGGTTGTTTCTTTAAGCAATTAGCAAGGCCTCCGAGGGACTTTTCTCCTTTGTACACACTCTCCCATGATGGCTTCACTTTTCCCTCTGCTAATCCTGAAGCCATTCTGTAACACTATAATTAGGACTTGTTCCTAGCCAGCAACTACTCCCTGCTCACTGTGAGCAAAATTAAGCACTGCTGTGGACAAGGCCATTATTACGGATAAGTTCTGAGTTTGTCAAGGACACAAAAACTACTTCTTTCTCTCCTCACTCCATCTGATTCCCCCTACCCTCCAGTGCTCTGCCTTCTCTCTCAGAACCTGGGAGAGCTAAGAGCGGTCCTGTTGGCACTGAGCCTCCTCAGGGACTTGGAGACAGGCTGGGATATAGATTCTATTATTCCTGTGAGGAGCACAGGAATATATGGGCTGCTTTAGCTTCCTGCCCCAGTTTTCCTTGTTTCCTGGGTACCTCCTTCCAAAGGAGCCCTCTGAGATGCTGGCTTCTTGAGAACTTGTTAAGCCCACCTATGGACCAGGCTAAGCCTGTCTCAGACCTGTCTCCCATTCTGGCTTGCATATGTTCTCACGGAAGGAGCCCCAGCCTACCTGCTCTAAAACACTTGGCTTTGATTTACTCTGAATACAGTCTCCTCCGATTTGTGTGGGGGACATGTGTTAGGCTGGGACGTGGCAACGTTCTCTTTGTTGTTCTTTCTTAAGACTGTTTAGAGAGTGAGAAGTGACTTACATGTTTTATGTTGATCAGCTTCATCTTGGGCCTATATAAAAAGGAAACTTCCAGAGATTGGCTGGAAAGCAGAGTTCAATAAGCGTGGTGCTGGATGCAAATGCTAGCTGCTTTTTCTTGTTGCTTCTGAAAACTAACAAACGGAATGGCTGGATCCCCTGGAGCCTCAGCTGTGCATACAGGGGAGGCTGCAGAACAGTCTCAGCTAGACAGAAAGCGCTCTGCTCAGCCTGCTTATCCATACTCCCCTTTCACAGCAGGCTTTACAAAGAGAAATGCATGGGGACTTAGGAAAAGTTAGACTCCTGGGGCTTTGCTTTCCAAGAAACTCTGAGCTAAGTGATTTTTATTGTTCTCGCCCTCATCACCCTAAGAATGGGGCACCCTTCAATAGAGGAGAAGGCACCCCTGTTAAAACCCAGTGACACAGCCAACCCTGTATTATTTGGCTAACACTCCAGGAAGCCACCCAAGGTGGCTGTGCAAGGTAGCCATATGGGACTTTTCCAGAGAATCTCTATTACACCAGCATCCTCACTACCAACTCATTATCTCCCCCTCCTGCCCTGTGTGTGTGTAGGTCAGAGGTCAACATCAAGTATCATTCCTCAGGTTCTGTCCACTTCTGTTTTTTTTGGGATAAGGGCTCTCAGTGGGACTTCTAGGACTCACCAATTAGATGAGGCTGACCGGCTAGTATGTTTCCAGGATCTGCATCTCTCTGCCTCTCCAGTGCTGGGATTGCAGGCACATACCGTCATACCCAGCTTTTCCATGTAGGTTTTTAGGTTCTCCTGGTTGCATGGCAAGCTTTTTACCAAGTGAGCCATGTCTCTATCCTATCACCAGTTTTTAGCATGTTCGTTTTGCTGCCTGGGCTTGCCCAAGCTCCCCCTCCTCTCAGTCAGAGGCGACAGTAGATACCACGGAGAGTGTCCCCTTACCTCTGGCTCCCCGCAGTCACACTCTTCTCCCTCTTCCACGTAGCCATTTCCACACTTCCGGCCTCCAAAGGCCTGCTTGACCTCTGGTAGGTTGAAGAGGCACATCCCCATTCCCTTCTCCAGGCTCGCCTCCAGGTCCTTCCTGCTACAGCTGCTGAACACCATGGGGAATGGGAACCTGAGAAGGAAAGGCCCCAGTGAGTCACAGGTCCCAGTGGCCTTCTGTGTCTACAGGTGCTGTGGCCCAGGATGCCTTCCGGCAGTGATGTACAGCTGCTCATGGGTATTTCAACGAACGGAGTTTGCTTAGGACCACAGTCAAATGAGGCACCGTCAGATAGTCCTGGCATTCGTTCCCACATGGTGAGGGAAGGGCTTTGTCAAAAAGAAGTGATGTTTTGACAGTGTCACAGCAATAGCTTTAGACAGAGTCACATCACAGTGCTGTCAATAGTTCTTCAGCGAGGTTGTATTAGTTATTTTTCCAGTGCTGGGACAAAACACCATGACCAACACAACCTATAACAGAAATCATTTAATTGGGCTTATGGCTTCAGAGGGGTAGGGTCCATGATGGTGGAGCAAAGGTGTGATGGCAAGCATCTCTGAGAGCTCACATCTGGATCTACAAGCAGGAGGCAGAGAGAGGAGAGAGGGAGGAGGGAAGAGGGAGGGAGAGACAGAGACACTGAGAGAGATATAGAGAGACAGAGACAGGGAAACAGAAACAGAGACACACAGAGAGATAGAAAAACAGAGACAGACTGAGAATTGCAAGCGTGTTTTGAAACCTCAAAGCCCACCCCCAGTGACACCCTTCTTCCAGCAAGGCCACACCTTCTAATCCTTCCCAAATAGTTCTACCAACTGGGGACCAAGCATGGAAACTTAATGAGCCCATGGAGGCCATTCTCATTCAAACCACCGCAGAGGTGATGCTATAGGAAATGAAGTCTTAGGGCCCAGAACTTATAACAATATATTAATGTCTTTATTGGTATATGCAAAGAGGAAAATGGTACACATGATGGTGCTTATCAGATCTCTGGGTCCAGGGGATACGTGGTCTGTCCTACTGTAGAGCAGGTTGATATTGGCATTCACACCTACGAAGAGCAGGCCAGCGTCTTTCCCTGGCACAGCTCTAAGCAAATGGAGGTGGTCCAGAAACCCAAGACAATATTGTCTTGCCTATAAATTCCAGGGTTACAAAGGGTGTGGTGTGGTCAGTCACAGAGGGCTGGTCCCTTTCTGGGGTCTGGAGGTGCTGTCCAGGCACTTGGCACCTGAGTGGACCTTGTGACTAATTCTTGGCAATGGGCTGTGAGCAGAAGTGATGTTGGGTCTGTGGTGTTGAACTGCTATCCCTCTCTTAAGACTTCCTTTCCCTTTCTCTCAAATGATCAGGAAGAACCACAGGTAGTACCTGGTCCTGACTCCCAGGAAGAGAAAACTTAGAGTCCTTGAGTGTCCTCTGGGATGGAAACACACTTCTGTGAGCTGCAGAGAACTGGGGACTTTTTCCTTCAGCAGCCAGTGTTATAGGTATGGTTTAGTGGGCCCCCCAGGGGCCATATACTGGAAGAGCGGCTTCAGTGAGCTGTTGCTGGGTGGTGAGGAGCCTTGCACAGGTGGGCCTCCTGGAAGGTGGGGTGCTACTACCAGAGGGCTGTAGCTCCTGAGAGACCCTGACTAGTTCCCACTAGAATGAGACATCAAAAGAACAAGCTTGGCTTTGGAATCATTCTTGCTTCCTGTCTTGCCACGGGACTGCTTCCTCTTATATGCCTTGTTTGAACACTGTAATATCTTTTGCCACGAGGCCCCCACAGGGTGGCACAGATGTTGGTACCATGCCTCTGAGCAAGCTCTAAACTGTAGCTGAAGAATCCTCTTTTCCTCATATATTATGCACCACCAAACATTTTGTGATAGCAACAGAAAACAGACTAATACAGTTGCCCAACACAGAGCATCCCATTCTCTCATATATGCATTTTCTGATCTCTCAAGGAATTGAAGACAAGGACAGGCCTGCCAGAAATCCTGAAGGTTTTATGACTTAGCGAGGAAGCAAGCCTACTGTCCAGCACGCCCAGGAATACCTCCCCATGGAGACAGTTACAGGATGACATTCTTATTGGATCCCAGTCAACTGGCCAGGCCAACACAAGCAGCTACATCTCCCTAAATATGGCAGAGTAACTGCCGCATCATGACTTAGTTTGGCAATATTTCCGGGTCCTGAGGGTTCAGGCAGCCAAGGTGATGACACCACTCCTCTGCCCCTCTGCCCGCTGTCACTCTCAGGTTAACTGGAGTCTAATTCAAACCACAAATAAACAAATGAAGTCGAGTCTTGCTCTGCCGGATGGAGAGATAAGTTGAGACCGATGAGCAGGGCTGTAACAAAGTTCGCTTGGCAGATAGATTATGGGCTGGTATCAAAATAATGTAGAAAGGCTCCAGTGGACGAAGGGGTGTTACAGTCTCAATTTAGAAAGGCTGGGTGTGGAAGAGGCATCACACAGGCACCGAGAGCAGCTCTCCTCTGCAGAGAAGCCTGCTTGGCCAAGGACTGGTACAGGTCTTCTCTTCTGTTTGAGAATACCCCTCTGTGAGGATCCTGGGGGGCCTGAAGTGCATTCTCAGACACAAGCAGCTAGGTGCCGGGGTGACATGCTGTGACAAGCTCCCTCCAGAAGAGACCAGTCTCTGGAAAGTGCCCAAGTTAATTAGAAAAGACTCCAGGATAAGTTGAGGGGAAGGTTTGGTGATGAAGAGCAGACAGAGTCCTGGGGGGGTGTGGCTCAGTGGGTAAAGTGCTCACAATGCAAGTGTGGGGACCTTAGGTCAGATCCCCAGAGCTGTGTTAGGAGGTAGTGTGTATCTATAATCCCACTACTCCCATGAGAAGAAGGGAGGCAGAGACAAGAGAAGCTGCAGGAGCCCGTGGGCCAGGTAGCCTGATGTACTCAGTAGAAAGCCTGTTTCAAACAAGGTGGCAGGTGAGGACCAATACTCAAGGCTGTCCTCTGACTTGCAGGCATCAATTCCTTAGGGTGCCACTGTCGAAACCACAAAACATCGCTGTCCTCCTGAGATACCAGGTAAGGTTTTAATGAAGTTGCTGACCCTGACGGTCACTCACACACATCACAGAGCTTGCCCTTACCCCAAAGGCTAGGCATGCTGACCTTTAAAGTCTTGCTTGATAAAACTCCCAGGGACTTCTGGCCATAGCCCTTAGCTCCTCCTCCCCCAACCTGGGGTCTTCTGGGCCTTCGTCAGTGCTCACAGTCCTTCCTCAAGTCATTTTTCCTTTTCTTTGGTACTGGATGGTAACCAGGCATGGCAGGCAAATGCTCTAACCCCAAGTCACTTGATTTATAGCCCTGATAACACCCTCACCGATGACAGTTCTTTGGATGACAAACAGTGATGGGACTGAGGGACATTTTCTGCCTAGAGACAATTTTTCCTAGTTTATCTTTTTGTGATTCTTCATGGAAGGGACTACTGACTATTTCATTCTGATAGATTATTCTTGAACCTTCTCTGGGCATTTAGAGGAGGAAAAGCCATGTGACCCTATCATGCAGTGATTCTGAAAATATTCCACACTGAGGAGGTATCAGGTTTGCTGCAAACTATAGGGCAGGGACATGCATAAAAAGACACACAGAGGCTCCTGGAGGTTCGTTCTGGTGGGCAGAGAGGTGAGGAGATAAGGGAACAAAGATGCCCATAGGAAGGAAGACATTGAAGAGAATAAGTACCAGAGATGCACACTGAGCGAATAGAGACGGTGGACGGTATTTCCCCCAAGGAGAACTCACTCTGAAGGGAGCAAAGGAGCCTCTCCAATGGGCAAGATGAAAAGAACGTGGACACATCCTGGGAAGAGCTCACCATGGGCGTGAGCAGCAGTTACTCTTGGTGGAATATTCACCAATAAAAAAGCAGGCACACACCTTGAGAAGCAGCCCCTTCTCCAGAAAAGAGCCCCCAGCTAGTCCTTGTCATTTATACTCAAGGACAAAGTTCTGCTATGGTGAGAAGACACCAGAGTGTCCTTACCCATGGCGCTTTGCCAGTCTGCTTTACAAATGCATTCTCTCATCTCTTCAGGCAGCAAGGATGATATGGATCAGCCTGCCAGAAACCCAGGTTTTGGGACTTTGTGAGGAAGCAGGCCTGCTGTCTATCATGCCCAGGAGTACCTCCTCCCGAGAGACACTTACAGGATGACATTATAATCAACACAGTCTCCACGGAGACACTTTCCTCCCTCCCAACTTTCAGCAAACTACATTTGTCCTAAGCTACCAAGGTGCTCAGTGAACTAATGTTCAGTGCCAAGAAAGCATCAAAACTTAAAGCTAATGGGCCCCAACCTCCACTCCCTGCACAAAGTTTAATAATCTGAAATTATTTCAGGTCTCAAAAGAGAAGGGAAATTGAACAGAACCCAAATATGAGATTGTTTTCATTACAATACTATTCTGATCTACACATATCAGAATACTTTTTCCACCTCAAAGGGCCATTGGGTGCTTGGCGGCTAGAGCACATAAATAAGACAGCTGGACCATGAAGTCATGAGTCCCTTGATTATTAGAATGAACAGCGTGCCTATGAACCCTGAGTTTGGCTAAGAATCTGCTCTCTGTGGCATTAGCATCCACAGCAGGGCCTGTGGTGTGACCGCTGATGGATGCTGGCACTCCAGTGAAGCCACACCAGGGAAGTGATGCTGAGAATGCTCAGCAAGGCCACGGGCATCACTGCTTCCTAGTCTGCTGCCCTGGGGCTCTCTATGATGGTGGCAGAACAGCCGATCTGGTCGTTATCTTCACAAGTCCCAGTTACTTGTTCACCCATTTGAAAAGTAGTTTGCAAGTGCCCATTATACTCTAAGCTAAGGAGATGACGATCCAGATCTGGCCCAAGTACTGCCCAGTGTTTTCAGGATTAAGTCAGTTCCTATCTGACTGCCCAATGCCTCCTCCGTCTTTCCAACCATTTCCCTAAATTCTGTAGGATTCCAAGGAAATGGTCCTAGAATTAGGGTACATGGTTATTTGTGCCACATATGTGGGGACCACAGGTTAATTCTGTCAACTGATCATTCTTTTTTCCCTGTCATAGTATTCCCATCACAAGATTATAAATTCCCAAGACTGGTCACTGAGTTAGATTTTGGTCTATTCATTCATTCAAAACAACCCCAGGAGACTATTATTGTCATTTGCAAAGGGATGCGTTTCCAGTTAAGGGCTGACAGACACTGGGTTTGAACAGGTCTTTTGATTCCAGTGGTTAAAAACTACCCTATTTCCTTGGTTACCTAAGTCAGCATTGGATTACCTGTGATGAACAGCTGAACTGTGGCAAGTGATCAGCACATACTTGATGCCCAGACTTGGAGGCTAAGGACTAAGCTGCCTACACCCCAACATGTGCCTAGGTCAGTGCTTCTCAAAGTGTGGTTTAGAAGCAGCAGTGTCAACATCGTATTAGGGACGTGATTCCCAGGCCCTGTCCAGACCCCCAGAGTGGTGGTGACAAAGGAGGATCCCAGCACCTGTGACCTTCCAGGAAAGCAGCTTAACTTGATACAAAATTCACAACACATGAAATTTACCTTTTAAGTAATTTTAAATTTGCCATCCAGTGGTTCTTAGCTTACATGCAACATTGTAGGATCATGGTCACCTTGTACTTCTGGAACATTCTCTTTATTACTGCCCTAGTCACCTTCAACTGTCAACTTGACATAGCTTGGAGTTATCTGAGGGAGTTTGCCGAGATCACACTGGCCTGCGACCATGTTTGTGAAAGACTATTTTGATTATGATTCATGTGGGAGGGCTCAGCCCACTGTGGTCAGCACCGTCCCTAGGCAGATGGGCCTGAGTTTTATGAGAAAGAGAGCTGATCATGAGCCCCTAATCATTGCTCCTTTGTGGTTCCCACCTTGACTTCTCTCAAATGTTGACTGTTGTCTCTAAGTGTGAGATAAAACAAATCCTTTCCTTTCCCAAATTGTTTTGGGTCAAGAGTGTTTTATCACAGCAACAGAAAACCAAACTAGAACCACCACTCACACCGTGGCTATTAAGTAGTCACTTCTGTTCACCGCATGGAGGAAGAAGCATACGCTATGTCCCCTCGTGCAGCTGGGTCTTTCCCTTAGCGTAGTGCTTCAAGGCGCATCCACACTGTAGCAGCATCAGCCCAACATCCCTTTCTACGGCTCAAAGGTTGTTCCATGGTAAGATAGCCCTATATCTGGCTATCACTAGATGGCTCAAGGGATGCCAGTTTAAACTTGAAAGCTCCTCACCTAAGTTTGAGATTCACTTCTTGAGGATACTGAATGGAGCTACCCGCACCTACTTATGTCATCACAGGAACACAGTGTAGGTTCCTCAGAGTGCACCTTTCATGCACTCTGCTTCAATACCATTCTGGTAGATACCATGGTGCCATTTTCTGAGAAACACTGTACAGCACTGGGAAAACCTTTCTTGGTTTTGGGCGTAGACTTAAACGTCCCTAAACAGTTGCCTGTCTCCTTAAGACAAACCCAAATCAAGAATGTGTTTGTAAATATTAAGAACTGCAGCAACATTGGTGTAGTTAAGCACACCTTTAGCCCTAGCACTTGGGAGGCAGAGGCAGGTGGATCTCTGTGAGTTCAAGGCCATCCTGGTCTCCAGAGTGAGTTCCAGGACAATCAGCACTACATAGAAAGACCCTGTCTGAGAAATGGATGAGATCTACATGAGCAAACTGGACATGATGGGGGGTAATGAAGGGCAAGGGTCGAGGGAAAGAGAGCTTAGGGGAGCGGGAGATCCCAGCTGGATCAGAACAGAGAGGGAGAAAAAGGAAAAAGAGACCATGATAAATGAAGACCCCATGGGAATAGGAAGAAGCAAAGTGCTAGAGAGGTCCCCAGAAATCCACAAAGATACCTCCACAATAGACTACTGGCAATGGTCGAGAGACAGCCCGAACTGACCTACTCTGGTGATTGGATGGCCAAACATCATAATTGTTGTGGTGGAACTCTCATCCAATGACTGATGGAAGCAGATGCAGAGATCCATGGCCAGGCCCCAGGTGGAGCTCCAGGAGTCCAATTGGCGAGAAGGAGGAGGGGTTGTATGAGCGAGAATTGTTGAGACCATGATTGGAAAAAACACAGGGACACATAGCCAAACTAGTGGAAACACATGAACTATGAACCAATAGCTGAGGAGCCCCCAACTGGATCAGGCCCTCTGGAAAAGTGAGACAGTTGATTAACTTGAACTGTTTGGGAGGCCCCCAGGCAGTGGGACCAGGACCTGTCCTTAGTGCATGAGCTGGCTGTTTGGAGCCTGGGGCCTATGCAGGGACACTTTGTTCAGCCTGGGTGAAGGGAGGAGGGGACTGGACCTGCCTCAACTGAATCTACTAGGCTGAACTGAATCCCCAGGGGAGTCCTTGCCCTGGAGGAGATGGGAATGGGGGGTGGATTGGGGAGAGGGTGGGGTGGGGGCGGGAGGAGGGAGGACAGGGGAATCCATGGCTGATATGTAAAATTAAATTAAATTACAAAACAAAAAACAAAAAAAAAGAAAGACCCTGTCTCAAAGATAAAACAAAACAGAACTGCAGGAATACATGGGCCCTTGCTCTGTATGCAAATCAGGGGCAAGGTGGTGAAATTAGGTGAAGGTGGTGATGAAATTAGGTGCAAGCTGGTGTCGGTGAACAGAGATGCTCCCTTCTGCTTGCTCTGAGAGCCAACATCCTAATTCTGCCTTCCTGTCACCTGTATTTTTGCTTTCTTACTCAGTAGTCTTATTCCCTGATCTCCCATGAAGAGCGTACCACATTAGGCTCTGTAGCTTTTCGTGACATCGAAGATCTTGCTCAGCCCATGGTATGTATTTAAGCACACAAGTTTGTTTCTTCCATAGCCCTTGGCAAGCTCATCACAGTACACCATTTAATGCATTTAATAAATTATCCCCCAATACGCCAGGTCAGCAGCTAATTGAACTGACATATAGCAGTGACAGACTTGGGCAAAGCAATAAAAGTGGAGAATTACTCAGAAAAGAAGCCATTTCCCACGCTCTGTCCCTGGGCACAAGAACACTTTAAAATAATTGTACCTGAAACCCAGAAAGGAGAGCTACTTTCAGATGAGGGCAGAGAATTTATCTCCGACACCACAGTACCCCTGCTGTGGTTCCCGCTCAGATATGACCTCTTTTGTTAGACACGTTTGCCTTTTTCTCTAATATTTAACTACCAGGGACACTTGGGGCATGCTTTCCACACTGAATGCAAGGTTAGACATAAAAGGAGAATGAAGTGGAAAGGTGGATGATCTGTAGGAAGATAAAATCCCACTATTTTTCAAAAAGAGGAAGCCACTTCGGGCTTCTCACCACACAGACAGTCACAGCTTAATATCCAGCTCTCTCCAAACTGCCAAGTAACACATGATTTGGAACAACTTCTACTTTGAGAAATCTGCAGCCAGAAAAGCCTCTTCTTGTTCGAGCCTATTGTCCATTTCGTGACTGTATTCTTGGGGTGACTCACACTAAGCCAATTTATCAGCTCTGACAGAAGTCAGGAGTTATCTGCCTCATGAAAGCTCTCTGGGAACTGCTAGGCAACAACCATTTTTTTCCCAGTATAAATTAGACCTTCAGGCCAAGCCGCTGGGAAGAGGCTGGGTTTAGGGGCTGCAGGTCTCATGGTTTCCTGTGGCTCTGTTTTATTCCCTGATAATTTGGTCCAGTCTCTCAGTTCATTCCTTCAGCTCAGAGCTTCAGAAGTGAGGAAGAGGAAGGGACTCTCACAGGCCCTGGATAAGTATAGCTTAGACAGTACACAACTGTGTGATGGAGAAAGTCAGCTCTGGGGAAATGGAGTGGGAAGCCGTCCACATTTATCTCTTTAAATTGACTGAAACACACACACACACACACACACACACACACACACACACACACACACACACACAC
>CABHPH010138724.1:0-18824 GCA_902168325.1 Peromyscus nudipes | reverse complement strand
ACACACACACACACACACACACACACACACACACACACACACACACTCATGTTCTTAGAGTATTCCTTTAGGATACATTTAAATTAATAAACAGTTATGAAATATCGACTTAGTTTCAAAAGGCAAATACAGGAATAATCATCGCAAATGATCTCTTGACAGAAGGAGTTATAATACAAATCAGACTTAATTTTAACTTGAAAAAAACTTACAAAATACAAAAGTTATTATAATTGTGTTTATGTTCATTCCTTTTTTTTTCTTCAAAATTCAAAGCATTAACTTATTCAGTAGAAGCAGATCAGTGTAGTGGACACTTGTTGGCCATGACTAGTTTCACGGGAATTTCAATGCAGGCTTTTTTTTTTTTAAGGGATGTCTGGAGCCAGCTGCTTATTCTTGGCAGCCTGTGCAGGCATAGTGCTTGGCTGCTTAATAATGCATTGCTGTATTTTCTACAGAAGGCTTGATGAAGTAACTCACTGTGGAAGGACCTGCACATCACCCTAGATAAAAATGGCTTTCCATGTAGAAGGACTGGTGGCTATCATCCTGTTCTACCTCCTTATATTTCTGGTTGGAATATGGGCTGCCTGGAAAACCAAAAACAGCGGCAATGCAGAAGAGCGCAGCGAAGCCATCATAGTCGGGGGTCGAGACATTGGTTTGTTGGTTGGTGGCTTTACCATGACAGGTAGGTGATCCCATGCTTGCTTCTCCTGCTGGCTTGTGCTCTGAGTGAGAAAGCAAACATTGCTCTTTGTCCTTTGGAGTTCTTTCGGCCCACGATGACTATAGTTTAAAGTGACTTTTTATTTAATTTAAAAGAAAAAAAGGTTTCATCTCAATAGTACTTGACGAAAAATGAATTTAACAATAAGTCACTGGACTAAATACTAGCGAAACAAATAGTCTCCTGACTGGTCAGTGGGTGGGAACTGTAAAAACAAAAGGGTGCAGGAATGCAGAGTCATAGTCTTTCAAGTTGTGAATCTGTGGTTTAATGTCATGGTGTCTCAGTGCATCCATTCATACAAGCATGGGGTTGTGACTGAGTTCTCTTAAATGATAAATGAATACTAACTAGTTGAACTTTTTAGCCTGAGTAAATTATTTTAGAGGCACTACAATTCCAATCTAATGAATGCCTGTCAAATGCCTACCTTCTCACTTAATAACCACTTTCCTTAAAGGAAGCAGCCTACAACACTAAAAGGAAGCGTTCCTGGATCCTTGGTACAGAAAGGGAAGAGTCAGGGTGTGTCCCCAAAGAAATCCGCAGGCCAGCATCTGCATTTCTCTTCCTTTATACTTTTCTTTGTGCTAGGAGGGGCCTTGATCTTTCTTCCTTTGATCTCAGAGTGATTTCTTTGGTTTTTCATATTTGTCTTGGTCACTGAAAATAAGTCAGAAAACAATATAAACTTATGTCTTGTAGATGATTGGTAACCCTTAGGTCTGAGCCTTGCTTGGTGAATATTTAACACCTGTGACATAATCTATTCTAGCTGGAACCCTTGACATCTCATTAGAAGAAAATATCTTACTAGAAATCATAACCAAATGAAATATCCATTTCTGTGCAGAAGGCTATTTAAAGACAGTTTATACTGTGTGTCATCTAGGGTCCTAACTATCCCATAAGGTGGTCTCCATGTTCTGAACGCTTTCATTTTGGCTATCTGAAATCTACAGTATCCTATATGGATTGTAGATTTTTATCTGTCAAGTATTCCCTTTGTGAATTCAGGCACTCACTCAACAACTATAGACGGATTCATGTGCTCTGTACAGCAGACCCTGCGAAAGGGTTTCAGAGTTAAGGGAATCACCTGAGTTGATTAGTTAGCAAAGATCAGGGCCAAGCTGACTACACTCAAGATCTCTCCACGCTGTGCTGTGTGCAGCTCTCTCACTGGTGTACTATGTCTATTTAGAAAAGCACTTTGTTTCCAAAAAATCATAAGAATAAATGAGCTGTTGAATGTCTAAGCATTTTATTCACTGCTGATTATTATACCATTCTACTACTCTATAATAATCTATTTCATATAGTCATACATTGTTGCAGAATTTGTTCTTTCATCATCATATGCAATGGCACACCATTAAAGTATGTAAAAATAGTCAAGTGAGGCTGTTTCTTATAAAGTGTTATCATAGTCTAGTTAACATGTTAACAGTTCTTTCTCCAAGCTCAGAAGACTATTGATCAATAATGACCACTCATTTAAAATTTGAACCATATTATTTAAGCCTCACCAGATTCAGGCTGCTTGCATGCATTTCATAAGAAATAGAGAGTGAATATGTAGATTCTTTAAAAATGTATAGTTTAAAAGAATTCGTGTTCTTGCTCTCTATTTGACACAAATATATGTAAATGTGGGGAACAAATTGTGGCTGAGAAACGACTAAACCAATAAAAAATGGCAGGACTTTAATTATGGTAAGTGACCAAGTTTCCAGTTCTATATCATAATAAATGAAATCACTCAGGCACAGATTTGATTTTAGGAGAGGGACTGCAATGCCGCACAGTGAAAAGCAGTTGCTAACAAGCTTTGTGCTCCTAAGATCTTGGAGCCATTTTCATTCTGCGCCAAGGTATTGCTTTCAGCCATCTTAGCTTGAGGATGAAGTCTCAGCTTCTGAACCTTGTAAACGTAGATTTCTCCTGGTCCTTGTTACATGCTCCGTGTGCTGGACAGAGCAGAAAATTTCTAAAGTGTCAGCAGGGTTTAGAATGAGAACATCAGTGAATGGCAGCGCGTAGTTGTCTGCACACCAGGTGTGAAAGCTTGTGTAAAGATGGGAGTGGCTGCTACACATGTCCTGCCCCCTTCAGGATTTAGTACCTACATTTCACATTAAACATGCCTGAAGTTTCTAATCAGGAAAGTCTTCTAAGTTAGTATTTTTTCTTTCCTTTATGAGATTATAATACAGTTATCCAATTATATCATTTCTCCCTTCCACTTCCCTCACTCCAAACATTCCCATGCCCACTTCCTTGTTCTCTTTCAAATGCATGGCCTCTTTTGTCTTTAATTGTTGTTGCACACACACACACACACACACACACACACATTTAAATAATGTTAATCCCAGCACATTCTTCTTTGCCTGTTGGATTAAAAGAGGAACAAATTCTGGCATGAAAGCAGCCAATCACATCCTAGTGATATAGACAAGCTTTCTATACATAGAGCTGTATTCTTTTATGTTGCATTCTTAATGGGATGATTCAGTCTCCTGTCTGATAAGAGTATTAAGACCCTGGGACCTTCATCACCCCACATACATTGTGCACATGGATCACTGTGAATCTTTCTGTTATACGCTTAGAAGTGCATAAACTGCAAAACCTTAGAGTTCTGTTAACTTTGTTCTTTCCAGCAAGAACAAAGTATTATGGATCTGAGAAGCATTAGGGGAGGGTATTGGGGCTGAATATGATAAAAATTCATTATATGTAATTCTCAAAGAATTAATAAAATATTATACTAAAAAAAGAATCAGATTTTTTATCATGAGGAAAAGTACTAGCTTGTCAGTCAGTTTTGGCTTGAGTTAGCTTAGGCAAAGCCTGTTTCTTTGGCTCTTTAACTGCTTTCATTTGGTAATTGTGCTACAAAAGTTTTAGATATCCGGAAAAAAAAACCCACATCTAACAGAATAGTTTATGGACACATGAAGCCAGTGGCCACTGTGTTGGACAGTTAGGCTCAAGGCACAGCAGGTGAAGAGAGTGTTATGACCCCATTGTCTGTTCCATTTCAGCCACCTGGGTTGGAGGAGGTTACATCAATGGGACAGCTGAAGCAGTTTATGGGCCAGGCTGTGGTCTAGCATGGGCTCAGGCACCCATTGGATATTCTCTGAGTCTGATTTTAGGTAAGTGGGTGTTGAGATCCTAGTGATTCATTCAGTACTCAGCATAAAGTACAAAATAATAAGTCAAATGCCATGAACAACTATTGTGGAGAAAATTTCTAAGTAGCAATTACCAGAAATTGTTATGTAGCAACACTGATGCTTAATCTCCTGATTGTGTGAAAACTTCTCTGATCTTGTGGCCACTAGAACAGTGAATTTCTTAAACAACTGTGATTATTTCTTTCAAAAATTAGTATGGATATATCATGAAAACCTAATCAACTCCATTGCCCCTTTGTACCTTTTGGTAAGTGAAACTATTTAAAAGTTTGAATATTATATAAGAGAGTGCCTCATTTTGCTATACAAAAATGCTTTTATTGGATCTTGTGCTTACTCAAAGTGTCTAAATGTTGGATTGTGTGACACAAATGCCTCAAAGTATTTTAATGCACACTGACCTGATCCATGTCTTTCAATTCACATGCTTCGTTTATGTTATCCAGTTGCCCATTGGACACAGCAGTGTTAGATGTACTAAGGGATTTATATTAGGTTGCTAAATATTTCTTGGTAGGACATGAAAAATAGGTTTCTTAGTGCATATGGATATCTTAAAGATTCACTTTCCTGGGGCGGGGAAAGATACATAGTAAAAAGGTATCTATTGCGACTTTGTTTTCATAAGCGCTTGTTTGTTTCAGGCGGTCTGTTCTTTGCAAAACCTATGCGTTCCAAGGGATATGTGACCATGTTAGACCCATTTCAGCAGATCTACGGAAAGCGCATGGGTGGGCTGCTGTTCATCCCTGCACTTATGGGAGAGATGTTCTGGGCTGCAGCAATTTTCTCTGCGTTAGGTAAGGATTGAAGAAGATGGTTCTACTGGGTCTCCAATTCCTGAACGTAGAGTTTGGCCTCTTAAAAAAAATCTTTAAAATCCTGTCCAGATCCATATTTATTCTTATAAACTCTCAATAGAAATTCTGTACTTAGGAAAGCATGGCTGTAAAGGGGAAACTAATCTTGACTTCATTTGTCTTGAACCTGATTCCCATCATTACAGTGTGGCCATGAGTTATAAAGTTCAGGTGTTGCTTTTGTATGACACTTAGATTTAGAACACAATTAAGCACAACTTAATTAAGTTAATTAAGCACAATTAAAAGGTACAGTTTGAACCAGAACTTTAAAAAAAATGTTCATGAGCCAAAGATTAAGAGGAATCCTTGGTCTTAAATAAATTTAATAAATTTGTTTACCTTTATTCCCCCCAGTAACTATTTTCACTTCTGTGAGCACACTTTATCTCTTCCTGTTTTCCTTTCTAATGACTGCCATGCTAAAACTGATAAATGTAGGCAAAAGTAAATCCATTAAAGATTTTTAAAAGTAGTAATACTGTTACATAAGATATTAAAAGCAAATACAAAACAATGTTAGAGTCCCAACAGTAAACAACATTTGCAGAGAAATGGAACCTCATGGCCTGTGGACAGAACTGACAGGCATTCAAGAGGAGCCATCTAACTTGACATGTCAACAGAAATTTTTGTGGAAGCCTAATGCTACGGCCAATTAATGGTAAAACTGAGGATGACAGAACACAGCAAGGATTCTCTCACAAGTTTAAGTGCTTTTTGTTTAACTTATGAAGTCTTCAGTCCCCAGCTACTCTTCCCCCATGTCTACTCTTGGAGATGCAGATGCAGAGGTGAAAACAACCATGGCTGGCTGCTAAAATGTGAACAGCCTAAGGCTGTTGAGGCAACTGGAGATGCAAATGCGCTGGAGAAGCTGTGTGCTGCACTTCTTGCATTCTGACGGTCGCACCTCAGCTCTTGGACCATTCTTAACTGTTCGGTCCCTCTCCTGGTTGCCAATCACCTTGCTCATCTCTGTCCACCTTCCCTGCCTCAGCCAGACCTTCCTGACTGGAGTCAGTGCAGAGGTCTCCCTCCTTGCAGTTCTGCTCTCCTCTGGTAGCCAACTCTTTTGAAATTCAGGCTTCATCACCCTCTTTTCTTTTAAACCCAAGATTTTCAACAGAATCTATAGACATGACAGAGCCTTTGCTTCCTCCTTATCGTTCCCCTCTACAATTTCTCCTTCACAATGGTGACCCTTCCATCCTGCCTCTGACAATTTACAAATCCAGTTGCCAGGGCTTTGGACTCTCTCCTGTGTTTTCAGTGGGACTATGGAAGATCTTCAGTCTCAATCCACTGCCTTTAGATCAAAGACAGGCCTGTCCCAACCCACTGAGTGTGGAGCTAGTGAGCAGCTGCAGAGTTGGACCCCCACAGCCCTCTTCAATGGGCCAGGTGGCCATGCCCCCACACTCTCCTACACAGGATTACCATCTCTTCTCCAAATGAAAGGGAAAGGCTTAAGTCTACAGCCAGGTGCTAGGTGGTTAGAGCAAAAAGAATTTCCTTCTGTGTTACATATGCCAGACCATGAATTTGTCTCCTGGTTCCAGGATAGCCTCTGTACTATCAGAGATTAGTTCACACTTACTTTGTCACCCTATCCTCTCAAATGCCTATGTGATATGAGGTCATGTTCTTGTTCTCTAACTATGGAAGGAAAGAAGTAATAGTGAGAAAAGGAAGACAGTTTGCTAGTTCATAAAATACACCAATAACTCAGTGAAAAATGACACTCCTTTGTGCTGGACAATTTAAAGTCTAATGACATAATGTGTGAAAAGAACAGTCCCCACCACCTCACTCTCATTAGCTGAGAAACAAGGGAATTTTGTTTGCCACGGGTTTTGGCATTAGAAATTTCAGGTTTAAGAACAGCCTACCTGCTGAGGTATGACAGGAAGGAGTGGGCTAAATAACAGAATACAAAATGCTCACTCCGGCTGAATAGAGATTGTGAACAACAGTCCTGAAAGGTGAATAGAATTAATGAGCTGGAGTTTCTATGGCATTTTACAAATACAAAACAACAGCAGATAAACTCTGTACTTAGATATAATTAGATAGATGTTTGTCTATGTCTGTATATACATATATATATATATATATTTCAGGATGTTTGAAAACATGTTAACAGTCTCTCTGTATAGACACACATATGAAGTAACAGATAGACACACACACACACACACACACACACACACACACTATAAGCAACAAATATACATATGCTACTGCCCTTGGTAGAAATCTATATTCTAGCAGTGTATGTGTATTATAAAGTTATTGCCTCTGTTCTTTAGGTATAATTGCTGGCTATATTTCAAAAGTAGTGTTTGTAAGAAATAATCTTGGGACACTTAAGAAAAATATAAACTCTATCTGTATTCATTTCTACCTCACTATGAATGGGCATGGGGAATGAAAACATAGGAGACTCTTTTCTCTGTAATTACAATAAACATTTATTTAAGGTAATACAGCTATCAAAGAGATCATTCTCACTGTACATACCAGGTATAAGTAGCTCCACAGAACCCCTTGAGGATGGTTGCAATTCACAGGTTTCACCTATACCATCACTTCTTTGCCTGGCATTCTCTCACTTTTCTTTCCTAAATAACCTCTTCCAGACATGACCCAAGCATTTATCCTTCTCACATTTTGTTTACTACATTAAGCAAGACTTGTGGCCTCATGGTACAGTGCAGCAGTCACTGGATGGGTAACACTGACATTGTGAATGTTCTCTGGATCACGTGACTTCTGCTACATCTTCTTCCTTGCTTATTGTGTCCTCTGATTTGACATTAAATTGCTGAATCATACTCCACTGGGATACCAGCCAATACCAGTCAATACCAGTTAATACGAGCCTGGTGCTGCCAGGCTATGTCTGATTATACTTTGTTTATTTGTTTTTTGAGACAGGGTTTCTCTGTGTAGATTTGGTGCCTATCCTGAATCTTACTCTGTAGACCAGGCTGGCCTCGAACTCACAGAGATCAGCCTGCCTCTGCCTCTTGAGTGCTGGAATTAAAGGTGTGCGCCACCACCGCCGCCGCCGCCGCCGCCGCCGCCACCACCACCCGGCTCATCATAATTTTGAGTTAGGATTAAATCAAAACACCTTAGGATGCTTGAATGAAATGTGTGCTTATATTTCTAGTAGCTAAATCAACAATTTGTTTCATAACTTTATACCAACAGGTTGGTAGATGCAGTTTTTCCTCACTACAATTAATGTAATCATATAGAAAATATTTTCAGAGAAAAGAAATCAACCCAAATATAGTTGTGATAGAAAGTCAGATGACTGCTCTAAAGTCAATGAGTTGCAACCAAAGTAGCGTCTCCAAAGACTAGTGCTGTGAACTTTGCCTGTGATTAAATTGCTTATAATTTATGGCTTTATAACTTGGAAATGTTATGAAAGCAGAAAACTTCACCAAAAGAATGGCAGAGATTTGCAATAAAAATTCCAACATGGAAAACAAACTTCAGAAAAAGAAAAAACACCCTATTAAATGTCCATACAATATTTCCACCATTTGTTAGAAGCACTAATAAATAATTGACCTCTTTTGTACTTGAGTAATAGGTCTTTATTATATTGCTCT
Source organism: Peromyscus nudipes (assembly GCA_902168325.1). Taxonomy (NCBI): domain Eukaryota; kingdom Metazoa; phylum Chordata; class Mammalia; order Rodentia; family Cricetidae; genus Peromyscus; species Peromyscus nudipes. Next base: position 10,396 of record CABHPH010138724.1, on the reverse strand, counting down.
TTTTACTCAAGGAAATTGTTCTATTAACATAGTCAAAGCTAAAAGTATTTTGTATTGCTGTTTTAGAACAGCCTGAGTTGCTCTTTAAATAATGCATGTTTCTCCCTGGTAGTTGGTATACACTATGAGCTTTCCTGTTAAGGAGTAGGAAGAGACAGCAGTGTTCCAAACTGCCCATTCATAAAATTCTCAGTGGAAAGACAGGCGCCAACAAACAATGCCATAAGGCAAGAAAACAAAAGTATTGAAGATGAAGGCTACTTAAACTATGATTTTTCTCTTTTTTATTTAGATTTTTTATTTTAGATTTGTTTATTTTGTATGTTTGAATATTTTGCCTGCATGTATATATGTGTACTGTGTGCCTGATGAAGGTCAGAAGGTGAGGGTGTCGTATCTCCTGGACCTTTAGTTATGGATGGTTGTAAGTCATCATTTGGGTGCTGGGAACTGAACCAGGGTCCTCTGCAAGAGCAATATGTGCTCTTAACCACTGATCCATCTCTCCAGTCCCTAAACTTTGATTTTTCAAAGCCAAGATTCTCAGTATGTTCTGGGTAGAAGCCACACATTTACCAACTAAACAATTTAAAGAGATCTCTGGAGACTTTGAGAGAGAAAAGAAATTGATAACTCCATTTACCAATTTTATTATTTTCTCCTATAAATTTGACTGAGTTCTTTGGTATCTTGTAGGGTTTGCCTGTTATTGTGGGCTAGCAGAAGGCAAAATAGAAATAAGAATTGATTGTAAATTACAGAAAGGGGTGCTCATGCCTCTCAGAAAGACTTCTTATGGATGTACGGAGGTCTGCTGTACATGTTTAAGTAAGTCAGAATTTCATACAGTCCTTTGACTGTTCTGAGAATGCAAGTTCTGAGAATGGAGTTGTATTTATCCATATTTCAAATTGTTCTGTTGTCATGTGTTTTAGATATGCCTTACATAGATCAACTAGCAAAACACCAACTATAAGTGTATCCTACCGTATGTAGAGAGATACACTTAATTTACTAAGGCATACAAATTTCAGTACAGCAGTTCTTTTCCACTGGTGTCATCCTGTACACCTTACAAGCCCCTGGGACATATCTGCTGTGACTTCACTTTGGAGGCAGAATCACGTGTGTTTCTTGACCACTGAGCTGCTTGGTCATTTTCTTCTAGGAGCCACCATCAGCGTGATCATTGATGTAGATGTGAATGCATCGGTCATAGTCTCTGCACTCATTGCCATTCTTTACACCCTAGTGGGCGGGCTCTACTCGGTGGCGTATACTGACGTTGTACAACTCTTCTGCATTTTTATAGGACTGGTAAGTGACACTACCCTCATATTTTATCTCCTTCCTCCCTCCCTCCTTCTCTCTCTCTCTCTCTCTCTCTCTCTCTCTCTCTCTCTCTCTCTCTTCTCCCTCCCTCCCTCCTTGCATGCCTTATTTCCTGCTAAAAAATAATATTTATTATAACTCAGAAAAAAATCAGTGGATATACAATTTTGCATCATGAAAAATACACAGTAGATTTAATACTATTTGAAATACTAATTTTTTCTCTATGAACTGTCTAAATCAAAAGCCCTGGTTATTTTTGTTAGTGTTTGACAGAAAGGTATGCCCTAACTCTAACTGCTATGAATATCTGCGACCTGCTTTCCACCCCTATTAGTTTGGATCAAATTTACTAGTGATTCCTCTTTGGTATTCAGTGGCAACACTTTCTTCTCATGAGCAAAATTAATTCAGTGGTAATGTGGACAAAACACTTCTCCTCATCTTCTGTTAGTAACTACAAGGTGACTGGCAGTACATGGAAGCTATGGCAGGGATCTAAAAATGAGGGGCTTACTTACATAAGGGATTAGTAAGATTTTCTATTTCTATTATTCCTAGGTAAATCAGGTCACACTCCACTTATTAGGTAAAGAATACAATCACCATGAAGCATGAGTAATAGCAGGATGACAGTGAAAGCCCTCTGGGCATGTTAAATACATCCTAGCCTACTTTTGACACTTTGCATCCTCAAACCTTAAAATGCAAAATAACAATTACATTTATGATGGCATACAACACCTAATTCATATAGAAGAAGAATAAATACAAATGTGTGTTCATTCTGTGTCAAGGGCTGATATGAGTCCATGTGCACAGTCTCATTAAATACAAGCATCATGTCAACTGTCCTTATGCAGAGCCACAGAGAAAGCATGTGTACTCACTTTCCCAATCAGAATCAAAATATCCCGATTTTCTTCTCTGTTATTTATTTTTCTTATAGTAAAAATCTCTACTGACTATTTTAGTTTTTACCCTCCATGTTTGGAGATGAAAAAAATGACTCTCATAACTTCTTATTGTAACTTTGTATCATCAATAGCAATGTCCCAAAGGAATCCATTGACTGCAATCTGACTTACACAGTAAATGTTAATTCCCATCTAGTCACAAAACCTGCATTTCTCATTCGTCTCCTATACACTGTTTGTGTTATAAAGTGCCATTCACACATTGTAAAATTAAATTTGAGAAAATTTAATTTGTTCAGGAATTCCCACTCCTTATTTTTAAATTGCCCAAATTAAGTGGATGTGCAGAATTCCGGTTTTTACTCAGCATCATTATAACCATCCATAAACAAAGCAAAGAACACAAAATCGGTTCTCCAGGAGTGTCAGAGGCGAGGTCAGTGCGGTGATGGCAGCTCTCATAATTGATGCACTTGTTATCTCAAGAAGCCAACCCCAGGGGATGAATCTGTCTACCAGTGATATATATCCTGCCTCATAGCTTTGCATAAGACCAGAACTTAAGACATACAGACTCATGAGTCAAGTGTGTTGGTGCAGGAGTGGAAGGGCAAACCTATGTAGGGATATATGTTGGAAATTTTTTGGCCATAAGGCATAACTAAGTGGATAAGTTATGGGGGTTTACTAGTCTTTTTATTCCTTGGTTAAATAAGATCGTGTGTGTGTGTGTGTGTGTGTGTGTGTGTGTGTGTGTGTGTGTGTGTTATTCAGTAAAGAATACTACATATTTATGGGTTTCTTAATTAAAGCACTATAGAATTGTTTGTCTAAATATAGTTTATTTTCCCGCTTTAATTCCTATACAAGCATATATAATCAGTCTATACTTTAACCATAACTTCTCATACTCCATGATTCTGTGGGTTTTGTAATCATCCTTGGAGATCTGAAACTGAACAATTGGATCGCTTAGTTTTCCCTTTCTGGCTTCTGTTCCCTGTTCTAACTCAGAGGCTGTTGACTCTACCTCCCTGTTCTTACTAACATCTTTCAATTGCCAATGTCTTTGTTGGCCTTCAGACCTTTGTCAGAAGGTAGAAGAGACCACTTGTGGCACTCCTACTTGTTTCTGTGTTGAAAGGCATTGTTAATATCCATGACATTAGATCTAAATATTTGTCAAGCTTTAGAGAATGTCCTCGAGCTTCCAGTTACCTACAAAACAAAATTAAAATCCTTTAGTTTGAAACTCAGGGTTTTCTTCTTGAGTCTATCTTTGTCTCTAATTTCCAGAAGCCACCCCTCTGCAAGCAAACCTTGTTGCCCAACAAATCTGAACACAAACATACACACACACACTTACACACTTACACACACCATATGTAAATGATACTTTAATTGAGATATTTCCATTTAGGATATTTGACTTTACAATGGTCCAAAAGACAAGCACAATAAAAAAAAGAAAAAAAAAACTCTATTTGAAGTTTGAAATTACCTCTTTTCCTGCACTTGAAAAACTCAGCTCAACCCTCTCTGATTCTCAGCAGTGACAGATAACTGCAGTTCCAAGTCCACCACACAGCCATACAGGGAAACAACCAACATATTTCAGTGTTCTTTGTTGCTGAGCAGTAGTGTTTGGTAGGTCCTGTGGGTTAAAAGCATTTTTGGCTTACAGTGATTTCACTCCACATAGCCTGCTGTAGGTTGAATAGTGTCTGGCTGCTGCTTCTTGTCTCATTTCCCCGACTCCTTCAGCTCTGTCCCTCTCGACCAACGTGTGGCACATCTCTCTATCACCTCTCTCCCTATCATATTAATGGATGTGTATCCTTGACCAACTCACAGAAAACTAAAGTGTGTGTGTGTGTGTGTGTGTGTGTGTGTGTGTGTGTGTGTGTGATGGAATGCTTTTTTCCCTAAAGATTCAGCTGACTGCTTCTATGATTTATATGATCCAATATCATCAAACACATGAGTAGTCAATGTGGTTTTTTTTTTTTTTCATTTTTTTCTAAACCCCTGTTTCATAGTATTTCATAGAGAACATAACTTTAGGTCCTTCTCTGTCTGAGAAAGAGAAACTATCAAGCTGCACCAGCTCTGAGGAAGATGAACTAGAAACATGACTCATGCATATCCAGGACAGTTAAGCTCATGGCCAATGCTCCAATGTCACTCTTTGTTCCAGTGGATCAGTGTGCCCTTTGCCCTGTCACATCCTGCAGTCACCGACATTGGATTCACCGCTGTGCACACCAAATACCAGAGTCCCTGGCTGGGAACCATTGAACCAATTGAAGTCTACACCTGGCTTGATAATTTTCTGTTGTTGGTAAGTGACGCTGTGATCTGAAAAATGTGGTCTAATTGTTCATAAAATCAAAGACATGTTCAGGATTTTTCACATGTATACTTAAAGCTTCACCTGCTGATCCATGGCCATATCTGAATTGACTCCTGTCTCGCAAGGCTGGGGCCTCATGTCTAGGCACTCAGTGCATGAGGTCAATTTGGAACAACTAGGGAGTTGTTCCAAAAGAGGAGTCCTCAAGAGGTAGAGGTGGCTTAAAACACATAGAACCCTGGTGTGACAGCCCTATCAGAGAAGGGCATAGGGGAAATCATGGCAGAGTGCAGGCTGAGGAAGGGGGAAGAACCATGCAAACTCTACCAGATTTTATGCCTCTGCTAACTAAAGAGATTATATATGAAAATAATACATGGCATCTGATTTCAAGGCAAGAAATTGGTTATTTCTTGTAGACAGTGAAGGAGAAATTGGTTATTTTTGTTTCTTCTTTAGAGAATGGATAATATTTTATGGATGTATTGTGTGACACTTTGCTGAGTATTAGCAATTTCTCAACCCTCAGAGTGGGTGCATTTTTTCCCAGTAAGAATTTCCCAATAAAAAGCAGGAAAACTTGGGGAAAAGTATGTTTGCAATAGTGGCTTCCCTCCTAAAAATTGTGAAGATAACCCCTTGGCTTTCTTTTTCCTGGTGTACTTTATATTTATAAATATAAAGAGTGAGTTGTGAAGTGACACTGCCTGCCAGTGTGTTTATAGTTACATGGAATGATGAAAGGCAGAAGCAGGCAACCTTGTGCTGAGCTAGGAATTAAAGCAGAGCAATAGAATCTCCTGGTCCTTTCTCCCGTAACACATTGAAGTTCTCATAAGACTCATCCATAAAACAAAACATTATATCCAGTTCTTAGACAGACTCATGATCCCAATTATTTGACAAGTAGAAATTAAATAGCATACATTGAGTGGAAGAAGAAAGTATAGAAATTAGCTTTGGGTTGTCGTCCTGATGACCTTTGATCTTCTGGTTATTTTTCACATCTCTATTTTAACATGCTTCCTAAGTCCTGCCAATGGCAATGGAGGCCATTCTCAGCCCCACCATCCCTAATTGGCTCTACATTGCACCTAAAGCCTCATTACCTTGGTTTCTCATTTTCATTCTTCTACACACATCTTCCAAATTACCCCCTGTCTTCATCAATAGGGCTACCACAAACAAGTACCACTTACAGAAATTTATTTTTCCACACATTAGCAGTAGAGTGTGAGGTCAGGGAGCCAACATAGGTGGGATCTGCCAAGGGTTCTCCTCAGGTTCTACGATGCTAACTTCTGACTGTGCCCTCTCATGGTGTAAAAAATAAGTACATAACTCAAAGGTCACCAATCCCTTTTGGAATAACTCCACTCTTATCATCTGATTATGTCCCCCAAAGCTCAATTCAGTTCCAAATACCATCAGATGGGGGTCAGGTTTTCAGCATGTAAACCTGTCTCTTTGAAAACATAGCCAGATTTTACTTTACTTAGGAACTAGGAATATTCAGGATGGTTGTTTTGTACCTAAAAGTGCATAAATTCATGTCATTCATGGCCATGGGAGATGTTAATGACATACTAATGTACAGGTTTAAAGAAAGAAAAATGTTTTTGGAAGATGATATATTTGAGGAATGGAATTATGGATTTTATGATTTATTTTTAACTATTTGTTTATACTTTTGAATATGTGTGACTTGTACAGGAAGGGGAAGTACTCTGGATTCTGTAGATCGGGAACTGTGCTTGGCAAGATGAAGTAAATATAAATAAGACAGCCACCTCAGAGTTAAATCCCTGAAGGAAAGACACAGGGCAACATAGCAAGCTCATTCGTCTATTCCCTCATTTGTGTGCTACTTACTGAACACCAGCTTTCCATCCATTTGACAGCAGGAAAAGTGTCAGTACTTCAGGGGACAGTCAATAATCTTCCAAGCTTCTCTCTGACCACTACTCATACCCTGAACTCTACTAATATCATATATGTGGTGGTCCCACAGCTGCCTGGGTATCATAGTGATATATGCAGTGGCCCCACAGCTGCCTAGGTATCATGATGATGTATGCAATGGTCTCATAGTACCTGAGTATCATGGTGTTTTTTACTCTTTTTTCATATTAACATCTCTCATCTTCCTAAAGGTCCAACTCAGATGTTATTTCTGCAGGCTTTCCTGATTGATATGTAGGCATCCACCTATCTCCTTATCTCTCATCCCAGAAATAATTGTTTCTCAGTTTTGTTTCCATGCAGATGTCTTGTAGCCAATTATACTGCAGCTCAATGCCACCAATCTTTTTGATTTTGTGTCTTCAGTGAAAAATTTCAGCATACTTCTGGTATACCTATGAACATTTGCCAATTGTTTACAAACTCTGTGCTAACATATGTAATTTAATTGAAAAACCACATCACAGTAAGGTATTCAGTAAAAACGATTATAGACAAAAGTTCTGATATGCTCTTTAATGCATCATTGAGCTTTGTGCACACTCCCCTTAGTAAAATGCCACAGTGCATTGATTCTCCCAGAGAAGTGTGAAAACAGTGTCTTTCCACTCCACTCTCATGCCCACAACATACTTCATGTCTATAGACATTACTGGGCTACATGATTAGGATTTCATCACATATCTTCAGAATTTCAATTCATTTAAAAAAAATTTTTATGATGGTTGGAATTTCCATCGCAATATAAACTGAAGACTTCTGGGTAATTTTAAGGCACCAACAGCAGATAAATTAAGGGAAAAAAGACAGTCTAGCATAATCACAATGGGAAACAATGCAAGGCGTCTAGTGTTTAAAAACAAAAAAATCACCATTGACACGCCTTGACATTCTCTGGCTGTTTTAACAAGCTACCATTACTTGAATGGCTTAGAAGCAACCAAAGTCCAGGATTGAGGCAATGGCAGGCTGTGTTTGGTGTGGGCTGGCCCTTCATAGACAACACATTTTTGCTGTGTCCTTACTTGGTAGAAAAGACAATTAACCTCCCTTCATTTTTTTATTGCTCTTTTGTTTTATTAACAAGGATACTAACTAGATTCATGCTGACTCCATTTTCATGATACAATGAATTCACCCAGAGCCAATAATGACACGAATTCCTTCAACCAGAAGACCAGAATTTAACCTGACAAATGTGGAAGTGGCCCAAACTTCACAACTCAGCAAGCACAGTGGCAGCAGTTGGGATTTGTCGTCTGTGGAGTGTGTTCCATACTTCACAACGCTACTAAAACTATTCTAAATGCAGTTGATTGATGCATTATTACAAAGCTCCTAAAAAAGAACCCTCTCCTTTGCCTCCTCCTTCATTTGACTTACTCTGAATCCCTGGGTTCTCCTGCAGATGCTGGGTGGAATCCCTTGGCAAGCCTACTTCCAGAGGGTTCTCTCTTCATCCTCAGCCACCTACGCTCAGGTGCTGTCCTTCCTTGCAGCGTTTGGGTGCCTGGTGATGGCTCTACCAGCCATATGCATAGGAGCCATTGGAGCCTCCACAGGTAAGCCTCCTGCACCCTTGTCACATTTGCAAGGTAGTGTCCCAAATCCCGAAAGACAGTTCTCTCTATCTCATATCCCATTTCCCCCACACACACAGTAAATGGATTCTTTCTGCACGACCCTACTATGCCTTTGTTACATCATTCAGCAAACGGAATTCTAGTTCCATGATCTCTACTTGGTTTTTGTTGCTCACTCAATGATGAAACATTTAGAAACTCCCAACTTTGATGTATCAGCAACTGTATTTTGTCAAACAGGAGATCAACTGTGATCCACACAGTATATAACCTGAGGGATGGGGAGGGACTTAAAAATTCCCTCCATTTTGGCTACTGCATGGTGCATCTAACTACAAATGGTAAAAATGGACACTGAAAACTTTCTACAGACCCCTGGTGAAACAAAGAAAAGCAGAAATTGCAAGCCACTGGCTTAGGAGACAATCCTGATCACATTCAGTCTCCATGGACCACTGTGAACTTGTGATTTTTAGCCTTTTATTTTCAATAGTTGGCTCACCAAGAGGAATATTTATTTTCCCTGCAGAAACTAAGCAGTAAATATATTGGTAAAGATAAACTAAATACTAAGACAACAAAAAAAGCAATATAAAATATTTATTTCCCTGTTGGCTTCTATGAAACATTTCTAAAGTCTTGTCTTCAATTTTCTTGAACTTAATCATTTCTGTCTCTCATGTTTCTCCCATGGTAGAAAGAGGAAGCAAGATCCCCTGTAAGGACTCTGACCACGGTCAGGAGGGTTCTACCTTTGCATCTTAATCACCTCCCTGCCTACTATCAATAACATCACCCTGAGGATTGGGGTTTCAAAGATCCAACGGAGGGATAAACACAAGATCATAAAAGCATAATGACAGAGACTGAGATGTGTGGTCAATAGAGCATTTTATGAACTTCAGAACTATGTTATGGCTGTTTTAAGTGTGGTTAGGAGGCAGTTTTCAGCATGTGGAATGAAAATACGTAACATTAACCCATATTGAGAAGCATTCTCTAAGCAGAGGTAATTAAAACAGATTTGAATGCATTCACCATCCACCCTGTTTTCTCTTATAAAAGTAACGACACTTATTGAATTATTTTGGCTTATTTTGATTTTAATTTTTAAAACAGAAGTCATGATTTGTATAATAATCTTCCCCTTCCACATTCATGCATGACATAAAACAATAACTAAATGATAAAAACATTGGCAAAGGTCCTCATCCGTGTCTGCTTCTGTAAAAAGAAACTCTGGTTTGCTTCAGTCACCTCCTCTGTGTGTGCATGCAGGTGTAAGCAGGGAAACAGAACCAGCGTACAGCCTACTGTTTTCTTGGGTTTAGTGCACATTCTTGGTAATGATCTTTAGTAACTCCTCAGTTGCAGCATTAGTCCTATTAGAATATGGCCATGGCTTTAACGATGACTATAATGGGAAGTGGGGGAATGGCAGCACCCAAGGAACCCACTACTGCTTGGTCCTGGCATTACAACATCAAGGAAGATCACCAAGTGTCAAAGAAGCTAACTAATGTACATATCCAGGTCCCTTGTCTTCTTCAACACCAGGCTGCAACCGAACCAGACAACACAGGGGCAGTGAGCTGGCCCAAGGGTAAAGGCACTTGACACTGAACTTGATAACCCAAGTTCCAACCTTGGAACCAATGGTAGACAGAGCGAACCGACTTCTACAGATTGTCTTTTGACCTCCACACTAGTATGCTGTAGCTGACTTGAGTGCTGTGCATGCATGGGCACACATGTGTACACACACACACACACACACACACACACACAAATAACAAAGTGGAAGCAGTGTATTCAAATATAAACTGACATTTTTAAGTCATTCTATTAGACCAAATTCAAAGACCTCCAAGAAACCTGAGCCTCATGAATGAAAAGAAGCTGCCCCCTTTCTCCTAAAGAAAACCCTCTGTAAGATAGAATTGCTTGGGAGAAAATTAACTCAAAGGCAGCTCCGAGGCTGTTACAGTATCTTCAGAGGCTGTTACAGTATCTTCAGGAAAAGGGTGAGTGGGAAAAAAAAAATCTGCTGTGATCTCTGTGTGTGCACAGGTCCCTGGACCTCACAGAATGAACTGTGGGCATTCATTCAGTTCCAAGTGGTCTAAAGGAAATGTTTGGTTTAGGAAAGTGTGTTTTCTGTGATTCTAAGTATGCCCCACTGCTCACAAAGAATATCTGCATGCCAGGGCCCTGCAGGTGTGACTAAGCTTCAATGCTATCAACACGCA
>CABHPH010138723.1:0-37279 GCA_902168325.1 Peromyscus nudipes | reverse complement strand
GGGGGCTGGCAAGATGGCTCAGTGGGTAGAGGCACACATGATAACCTGAATTTGATGCCCTGGACCAGCATGGTGCAGGGAGAGATCCAGCTCCTGCAGGTTGTCCTCTGATTTCTGTACCTATATACTCTATGGCATGTGCTACCCTGTCCCCACGAAACAAATGATGTAATAAAACAAAAGCAGAAGAAATCACCCACTTAGGAAGTCAAGGCAGGCAAGCGTGTGGTTGCTCAGGCTGTCAGTAGCTGGTAGGTGAGAAGGCCTGCTGGCTTCTCAGCTGGGCCTTCTGAGAGCAGCATTGCTGCAGGAAGCTTCCGGTGCCCCAGAGTGTCTTTGGTTTGAAGGACGCTGGTGGTCTTTAATGTGTCAGATGAACAGTTGGGTGTTTGTTTGTTCTTGAGATTTGAGGAAAATGAATCATAGAAGGAAGAATTTGTGCAAACATTCGCTGAGCAGTGTCTAATTGAAGGTCCAAATTTTCTGGTAAAATAAGTTGCAAAAGTGAAGGACACTGTACGTAACTCTCTTCTGTTTTCTCCCTGGGCGTCTGTACGTTTATCCTGAAGTAATTCTTTTGCTAAGGCACTTGCCATTGCACATGTGGTCAGTGCTGGTTAAGAACTGCCTCCTTCATGTCTCTGCTCAGACACTGCTCTGCAATGTGCCTTCTTGTCCTGAGCCTCTGTTCCTCCCTGGGTTCCTGCGTCCTTTTATCCTGCCTTCCTGTCTTCAGTCACGCAGAGCCCTTCTTAGTGATGTGTGCACCTCCCAGAGAACTTGTCGCTTATTAGACCGCCATCATTCCTGTCAGAGTACAAGCCCCGGGAAGGCACAGACTGCCAGGCTGTTCCTCTCTAGCATGCAGGAGAGAAGAGGCGTGTGGAGAGTGACTCGGCAAAAGCAGCTGCCTTTTTGGATTTGTGTCAGTGAAGCGTAGACTTAGCTCTGGTGTTTGCTTATTGGCTTATTAGGAGTAGCATAGTCGTCTGTTTGTATACAGAAATAAGTAAGTGTGAGTTGTGATATGTGTTGTGTTTTTGGAGCCTCTTTGCTTTTTTGTCAATAAACAAGGAACTAGATTCAGATGAAAAAAGCCGTTATCCTAGAGTACTAAGTGATTAAAATGCATAGAAATTCTCAAATACGGACTTGGACGTGTACCTAGCTTAAATGGCTCTCACTGTCACTGTTCCAAAGCCAGACAGCTAGGGGTCAGAGTTTCAGGGTACTGAGTTGATGGAGGAGGATGAGGAGGGAGGATTATAGGGTCTTTCATTTGATGCCAGAGTCATTCAGCTGTGGAATCCAGAGTAGCACATTCTGTTAATCTAACTCTGTTGGAGAAGCTGAACAGCATACAAGGAGATGTACCCAATGAGAATAATGTTCTATATCCTAAAATTCTCATTTCAGTAAGTTTATGGTAGTTGGGGCGCAAGGTCATTCATAAATCTTTAAATAATATTCAGGTATTCGGAGGGAGGTATTCCTCAGCACTCATGTTGTTTGGAGGTCAGAGGACAACTTGCAGGAGTTGTCTCTCTCCTGCCTCGTGGGTCCTGAGGATCAAACCCAGACTGTCGGGCTTGGCAATAAGAGCCTTTACCTGCTGAGCCATCTCCCCACCCCTGTAAACCTTTTTATTATTTAATAAAGACAGAGTGACTTTGAGAATTCAAGGCAAATAAAGATTACATGTTTGAAGGTGGTAAGACACCTAGAAAATGCCTTAGAAATCAGCTAACTTTTATGAGCTTAAGTTCAACTCTTACACTCCTTACCCAGTATTATGCAACTAGTTAGGGCAGAATTGGAGCTCCCCTGTCCCTTCAACAGGGAAGGAACACACATCTCCTCTTTGGGCATAATCTAGAAAGTATTTGCACATTTGCTTGGGAATCTATTTTTATCTGGTAAATTTTAAGTAGTCTTGGAGGTATCTCATCCTCTGCAAGGTTGTGTGTGTGTGTGTTTGTAAAACTGTGTAGCTCTGGTGGCCTGGAACTTGCTGTATAATCCAGGTTGTCCTTGAATTCATAGAGTGCTGTTTGACCCTACCTCTGCAGTGTTGGGATCAAAGATGTGCACTGCCATGCCGGCATGCTTTATTTTTCCCCATATAAAGCACGTGCATTTTTATTAGTTCTGTAAAAGTGTGTGCATTTAAGGAATTGTCATTTTGAAGTTGAGAAAATGAATGAAAGATCACCTTAGGTTGCTGTGTTACAAGATGAATGAAATGAGAACATGATTTCTCCAAGGTGTGGTTGAGGAGAAGGTTGTTATTGTAGATGTGAGCCAGAGGCATCTGGAAGAGTCCAGACTGAACCCGGCCATTGAAAGGAGAGGGAGGGAGAGGGGCCAGTGGACCGAGAGAGGAGCTGAGTGAGGACCAGGAGAGGGCATGGCTGAAATGGCAGGTTTGTGTAGGAAAGAGAAGCTGTGGGAAAGGAGGGGAAGCCCAACCTCTGGGCTGAGAAGTGCTGGGAGGAGCCACAGGTACTGACTGGGCCTTGTCCTGACAGAAGAATTGTTCAAAAATTAAACTTTTAAAGGAAGCTGCCATGGAGATGACTAGCTGGTTAATCGGTTCTCAAGTTAGTGTGTTGGAGGAAATTGATTATAATGTGGTGAAAAGAATTCATTTAGAAAATGAAGTTAAATTTGAGAATTGCTATCTCAACATTCTGTGTTAGGCAAGGAAGACACCATATTTTCGTCTTTTCACTAGATGAAAGCAGTCTTGAGTGGTGCTCACTTTTTGTTTTCTGAGAATAAAATTAGATCATATTTGTATGGAGAAGTGTAGCCAACTCCATTGTATCCCTCCTCCAGCCCAGGGTATTCTAAGGTTTTTACTTCTTACTCTTTTATGCAATTTAAACTATTTATTTTATGTGCATGAGTGCTTTGCAAGTCTGCTTTTGGTTCCCGAGGAGGCCGCAAGAGGGCATTGGATCGTTACAGGTGATTGTGAGCTGCTGTGTGGGTGCTGGGAACCAAACCTGGGTCCTCTGCAAGAGCAGTCAGTGCTCTCAACTGCTGAGCCGTTTCTCCAGCTCCTTATGTAAATGGTTTTTATAACATGTTTAAATGAGATCTTTGTCATGTAGCTGAGTTGTAACTTGATTCATAGTTTTCATAACTGATCAGAAAGTAGGTTTAACAACAGTAGGAGCTCTGGGCCGGCAGGCAGGAGTTTGAGTTCATTTTATCTGTAAAATTGAGTGTAGCAGGAATCTTAGAGAGTCTTATTAATAAAATCAAACCTGAGGCCAGTTATTGGGGTGAATTGCTGGATGGTCAGATGCAGAACAAGCCACAGCTATCTCACCTTGCCAGTTCCTCAGCTGGTCCTGTTTTCTCAGACTGGAAGCTTCTGTGTCCTCATATCCAAATGGCTCTCAGCTGAACTGTGCTGCTAGAAGCCTGAAAGCTTAACCAGCCAAATGCTTAACCAGCCAAATGCTGCTAATTTCTGGTCCTTACGCCTTATATAACTTTCTGCCTTCTACCACCACTCCCTGGGATTAAAGGTGTGAGTCACCATGCTTGGCTGTTTCCAATGTGGCCTTGAACTCACAGAGATCCCAGATGGATTTCTGCCTCTGGAATGCTAGGATTAAAGGTGTGAGTGCCACCATTTTCTAGCCTCTGTATCTAGTGGCTGTCTGTTCTCTGACCCCAGATAAATTTATTAGGTTGCACAATATTTTGGGGAATACAATACCACCACAATTGAGGGTATAACTATGGACAGGGTATGGAAGGGTATGGAAATCTCACCCAGCAGCAAAAGCCTGTGGTGTTCATCTGCTCATCATATACTTACTTGGGCTGTACAGATATTAAAATACCAGATACTTCACATATTTCATGTCTCAATGTTGCCACATGGAACTCCTCCCCTGAGATGAGCCTTGGGAGCTGGTGTCTCTTCCTCTAGTGCAGGCGTTGAGTTTCTAGAGAGGACTTGCCATGTAGGCACTTGCTGGCAGTCCCTGGTGATCTTTGGAGGTCCCTTTTCTGCTAAGCAGGGATGTGTGGATCTTTGCGAGGCTTCTCAGCGTTGCTGAGAAAAAGTCTCCCAAGATGAGTAATTTCCAGACTGAGCTGTTTGTGACTGTTGGAAACGGCTGCCTAAATTTGAGTTGTCCTGCATCCTCAGGTTTTCTCTTGATGGAAGGATTTTCAGATTTCATTGGGCAGTACCTAAAGCATGGTTGGTCTAGCAGGCTCGTGTTCTTTCTGTGCTTCCGGCAGTGAAGTCACCAGTGCCAGGTGGACTCGAGACATCCCCATAGGATCCCCAGCCTGTTCTGGCAGCCATGTGCAGAACTGGTGGGTGGAAGTGCTGGGGAAGAAGAAGTGCAGGTGTGGTTAGGTGGAAAGCCATTCTACTTTGATGCTGCTCCCCCAGCCCTGAACTGGGGAGCTGTTGGCTGGCAGTTAAGCCCTGCCGGTGAAGATGGCATTGAAATTCTTAAATCAGTGTGTGATTTGGCTTCTGTTTTTCAACTCCTCTGGACTTGAAGACTCCAGCTGCAGCAGGCTCATTTCTGAAAGGCCATGCAGCGCAGTTGCAGTTTGATCTGAATGAAGCTCTGGGAAGACCAGTTGGCCAACTCTGAGTAGGACCCCAGGCACTACCCACCTTTTCCATTTGCATTTCTATCAGAGAGAGCAGGTCTCCTGCAGAAGCCAGTTGGCTTTAACAAAGTGTATGGAGATTGCATCTTTTTTTTTTTTTTTTTTGGTTTTTCGAGACAGGGTTTCTCTGTGTAGCTTTGTGCCTTTCCTGGAGCTCACTTGGTAGCCCAGGCTGGCCTCGAACTCACAGAGATCCGCCTGCCTCTGCCTCTCGAGTGCTGGGATTAAAGGCGTGCGCCACCAACGCCCGGCTGAGATTGCATCTTTGATTAAACAGATATTTTTTAGTCTTCATAGTGCACATATTTTAAAAATTAATTACCACCTTTCAGTCCATAGGTAAAAACCTTAACTTTAATTTGCTAAGATACTGACCGCTAACTCATTTCTAAGATTTTTGCAAAAAATAGAGTCAAGCTGGGCGTGGTGTATGCCTGTGATCTCAGCACTGGAGGCAGAGGTAGGCAAATCTCTGAGGTTGAGGCCAACGTGGCCTACAGATGGTGTTCCAAGATAGTCAGGGCTACACAGTGAGACCACGTGTCCAACAGGGAAAAAAGGAAGAAAGAAAGAAAAAGAAAAGATCTTTGCTTTTAGATTAATGGTCCAGTTTTATTTTATATTAGTACTCAGCTACTTTGACCAAGGTTTGTAATTCTGTAAGACTTCTTTTTGTTTTTTGGTTTTTTTTGAAACATAGGGAGTCAAATTCAGACAGATTTTCATCTGCTTGGTATTAACTAAGGGGTCAATGGGGTTAACTTCATAACCAGAGAAGTGATGTAGAATGGCAGTTGACAGGTAGACTTGAAGGTGGCTTATAAAACTAAGGGGTGTGTGCTGGGTACCATCCTTCTGATTCCTACCACTTTGTGTATGTGCATCACGTGAGTGCAGTGCCTCGGATTGCAGTGCTCCAGATCCCCTGGAACTGAGCTACAGCTGGTTGGTTGCGAGCTGTCATGTGGGTGCTAAGGACCAAACTCTGGAAGAGCGGCCATTGCTCTTAACCACTGCGCCATCTCACTAGTCCGTAGCACCAACCACTTCTACTATGGAATTGTTTGGTCAGTGCCCCCCCCCCCCCTTTATTTAAAGTTTAAAAACATGGATTGTTTTCAAGAATAATCTCTCAACTTTGTGTTATGCCAAAGTGCTGCACTCAGAATCCTCTGGAGTTTATAGGACCAGTGTTCAGAAATGAAGTTTTCCCAGGCAGAAAGGGAATTGTGCCAAATAAAACCAGACATCTCCCACCTGCGCCAGTCCAGAAGACCATGGAGAGACTGTGCTCATCTGAGCTTGTCGTCATGTATCTGCATACAGTGAGAACATTTTTTTGGAGAAGTAATCACAAATTGTCATTTATTTGTTTAGTTCTTTTCTTTTTTGAGACAGGGTCTCACTATGTCGTCCTGGCCTGGAACTCACTATGTAGACCAGGCAGGACTTAAACTCATGGAGATCCATCTGCCTCAGCCTCCAAAGTACTGGAACCAAAGGCATGCACCACCAGGTCTGGCTGCAAATTGACTCTTAAAGAAACTACCTAATTTGTCTAATTGATTATGAGGTATTGGGTAACTTATAAATTAGTTTCTGTTCATCTCTAAAAGGGTGACTTTCAAGTTTAAAAATCTATAAAAAGTTAAGCTTTTGAGTCATTTGAAGCATGGACAGTAGTTATATTGTGACTCTTGCAGCCAGCTTAGTTAAGTGCGTCCCCAGTCAACAGATGGTTTGCAGAGCTTAAATCTACCAACAGACCACTCAGGATTTCTACCACCACATGAGACACAGGGACCCAGTTCCTTTCCAGTCCACTCTGGCATTGATCAGACCCTAAAGTGTTTTTCTTTTTCCTTATTTACCCTGCATCACCCCTCTTTTTCTTCCTGCTTGGAACACTTGGCCTTTTCATCACCGAAGCATTAGTTACTAAGCTTCCTGGTTTCCAAAGCTGGTTGCACTATTAAAAATGACTGAGGACCCAAAACAAAACAAAACAAAACATCCTCAGTACAGGCCCCCACACACTAAAGAACTTTTAAAAAAAAGCTTCACCGCTGAATCTGATACGCAGCTACAGAGTCATTTTTGAAGAATGGTTTCCATCGGGTCTTAGTGGTGGTTGCTCAAGACTGAGTCTTTCGAAACAAGATTTCATGTGTATGTGTGATTTGTCTTCATGTATGCTTGTGCACCACCCAAGGTGCAGTGCCCATGGAGGCCAGAAGAGGGAGTTAGAGCCCCTGGACCAGCGTTACAAATGGTTGTGAGCCGCTATGTGGGTGCTGGGAGTCAACCCAGGTCCTCTGCAGGAGCAGCCAGTGCTCTTAACCACTGAGCCATCTCTTCCGCGTCTTTTGACTGTCTTTCACTAATGACTTCTTCCACTCTGTGAGCCTGGATGTGAAGGGCAGCACTTGTTTGGAGTAACTTGTGTAGATGGCACTGTCCTGTGGAGGTACCATGGAGAGAATCCCCATCCTGTGATTAAAAGTCGGAAAGGAGGTAGTATCTCAGGCATGGCTTTGGTTCCTTAGCTGTGGAGTGAACCTTCCCCGCCCCCTCGCCCAAGCTCTCACATGTAAGGTCCTTAAGCATTACAGGGTTATCATGGGGATCAGGTTGCATAATGTGGTGAAGGACTTTGTGAACTATGGAGGGCTTTTCAAAACTCATTTTTCACTTGTTTCTAACCTAGAATATTTATTGTCTAACTTTCCTGGGGCTCATGGTTATAAAGTAAAGTATAAACAGCTTTACTGAAATGTTCGGATAAGACAGAATCAGGCAGAGGTAAAACCTAGAGGTCACTGTTGGTTGCCCCTTTCAGTCCTTGTGTACATTGAAGAGTAAGGAGGTGTGGTGTGGGACATAGAGATGTTTAGTTGCCTTAACAGAAGCAGAGTCTCATCTTGTGCCTTTATGCTCTTTAAAAACCCAGCAGCTTCCCCTACAAGGCAATGTCTCAGTGCCTCGGCTCTTTTAATACTTGTGTAAGTCTTTTCTTTTAGTCTCATTGTGATAGACAGTCTGTTTCATATGTATACATGCATTTTACTTTTAATGTTAGTGAAAATTCATAATATATTTTTATTAAAACATTGGCTGATTATTATTATTATTAAAATATTTTCTCAGTTGATCTTAGTTTCTCAAATACTAGGGATTGAAATTGTAAATGCGCTAATGTCTGGAATCCTACCTCTTTTGGTGTGTGTTGAAGCTTGAACCCAGGCCCTTGCACGTGTTAGACGAGTACTCCACACTGAGCTGTACTCTCAGCCTCTGAAATCTTAGGCTAAAAGCACTGTTGTATGTATGTGTATGTGATGTGTGTTTTTGTCTGTATTGTGTGTATGTGTATCATGACTAGAAGACAGTGATGGGTATTTATTGGTTCTGGACTTCCACCTTAAGACATGGCCTCTAGTTGTTTGCCACCATGCCCAGGCTAGCTAGCCCACGAGCTTCAGGATTTCTCTGTTTCCACCTCCCACTTCTCTGTAGGAGTCCTGGGACTGCAGGTGTCTGCTACCATGGCCAGCTTGATATGGGTTATAGAGATCCAAACTCAAGCTTGCATGACCAGTGATTTACCTACTGAGCCTTAACTCCAGTGCCTGGGTGTTCTAATACTCTGTTCTGACTTCTGAGGCACTGGCACACCTGTGACATATGTGTGTATGTGTGTATGTATGTGTAAACGTATATACACACATAGAAGACACATATGTACATTTAAAAAATTTGAATAAAATTGATTTTGAAATGTTAAAAAAAATGGAGAAAGAAATACTTGAGAACCTTCAGCAGGCTGATATGTGTGAATTGGGAAATAGGATTCTAGCATTACTTCTCCTTACCTTGAATTATAAGAAGAATGTTCCAGAAGGGGTTGTTAGTCGTGACAAAATGTTCGCATGAGATTCTTCTTTTCAATTGATGAAGCTACCAGAAGGTATCCTTAGAGTTTCTAAAGTACATTGAAATGTAAATATATATTTTTCTTAAAGATTTATTTATTTATTTCACGAAATAAAAGAAATCTTTAAGAAGTTTTTTAAATTCTCCAGTGGTAGAGCATGGTAGAGCATGTTTGAGGTGCTAAGTTCAACCCACAACATTGGCCCCCCCCCCCCTCCCCAAAAAAACCCTCAAAACCAAAAAAGTAAACAAGTTTCTGAGTGAGGGCACACACTGGTAATCCCAGGACTTGGGCAACAGAGGCGGGCAAGTCAGTCCAGCCAGGACTATATAACAAGTCCATCTTTTTTTTTTTTTTTTTAGAGCTTACAGCAACCACAGAGCCACAAAAGCTTCATGGTGGGGTTTATGTATTCCATCTTGAACAAACCATCCACTTTCACCCTGGATACAGGATCCCGAGATCCCTCCCCGATCAGTAGTTTTCACAGGGTACCTCTAAAGAGTTTGTTGAGAATGTAGGCACCTAAGCCAGGCCTGGTGATGCAGGTCTGTAGTCCTAGCTACTTTCAGGGACTAAACCAGCAACAAAAACAAAACGTGCTAGATGTGAGAGGACTGAGCAGACGCCATAGCAGGCTGCTCAGTCTTCTCTCAGAGATAGGCCTCAATTTCAGTTTCCTGAGACTGAACAAGCAGTTTCTGAAAGAGCCACCAACAAAGGACAAATAGTCACTGGTGCCCCTGACCACAGGGACAAGGGAGACAGGACGCACCAAGCCTGGGCCACTGAGCCAGCCACCATGGTCAGCACATGCCAAGCCAGCCAGCCTCCACAGCAGCTCAAGGACAAAGCCTGGGACTTGTCTAGGCCTGACCCAAAATGGAAAACTGTAGCCCTGACCAGGCCCTGACAAGCCCTGGCCAATTAGAACATACTAATATGATTGCCACTTGCTTAAGCCAATCATATCTAAAATGACCTTACTGCTCTAGGAATGCCCCTTGGCTGTGCTTAAAAGGAGCCTGTGGGCTCCTCTGGGGATCTCCACCATTTTGCCTTTGTGTGGGATGGCAGCCCCCAGCATGCTAAAATAAAAGATTTATTTTTATTTGCATATATGAGTGTTTTGCCTCTGTATGTGTGTGTGTGTGAGCGCGCGCGCGCACCTAGTGCAAACAGAGGCCAGAAGAGTACACTGGATGTCCTGGAACTAGATGTGAGCTGCTATGTGGGTACTGGGAACTGAACTTTGGTCCTTTGCAAGACCAGCTAGATCTTTTAGCCATCTCTCCAGCCCCCAAATGTGTATAAATATTCTTACTGTGGGTATGAGTGAGTGTTCGTAGGAGCTGTATGGGGGCTGGTTTCACATGGCCTGTCTGCTCTTGTGTCTCCTTCCTCGTGAGTGACAAAGCTTCCAAGCTCTCACTCAGTGTCTTTGCTGCGTCTTAAGCTTGTGACATGGCTGAAAGTTAGATCCACATCTGTATATAGATGGGCGCTCAGGCTTGTTAAGAGGTCAGGAAACATGGTAAACTGTAGTTTATCTACTCTCGTCTCGACACACTCCTGGTTTCATTGTTTTAGAGGAAATATTTACGGCCAGGATATGTTTCGTGGTTGACAGCAGAGGTGTGTGAACTTTGTTTCACTAGGACTTAGTTGGGGCACTGGCGAAATCGTAGGGCAGGCAAAAGCGCTTGCTGCCAGACCCAGCTGTCCAGGTTTGATCCCCAGAGAGCACATGGTGGGAGGAGAGAAATGACTCCCACAAGTTGTCCTCTCGCCTCCATGCGTGGCAGGAGCATCGCCACAATGCACACTGACTTACTAACTAAATAAAAGTAACGAACAGTAACGACACAAGTCAGTACGTTCTTCAAAGGTAGTTGGCTGCCAGGAAGGAATTGGATGATAGGGACTTCGAGCTGGTCGGGACACCAGTAGACACATGTCAGATGTGGAGCAGTCTGCTCTGAATAACACATGTGAAGTTGGGTTCTGTCTTCTCCTGTTTCTCAGTTTGTGAAATCACTTGGCTGGGTCCAGAGGCAGCATTGAGCTTGCTTGCCACCTACATGGGCTGCCTTTAAAGGGACACTTTTTAGAATTCACTTCTTTTTCCAAATCTTAAAATTGGTTGTTTTTGTCTCTGTTCTGCATTTACGTGTTTGGCTTATGGAGTTCTCGTGTCTTTTCAGTGACGAAGAGTGACTAAGGAGTTTGTCCCGTCTCACTGTGGGGATGCCACATTCCTAGTTTACAGTTGCACTGCTCTGTACTTCAGTGTAATTAATCCCTGCAAGTTCATTCTTGCAGCCTCGCAGCTGAGGGGAAGTGATGCTAAGGTTGTTTGGCGCAGGATATGAGTGTAAAGAGTTCTTTTTTCCAATGCCGAATGTCTTCTGGTGGTAGTAATGTTGATTGCACAATCACAGGTTCAGCTTTACAAGCGTGGAGTGAGTAGTGGCTACCCACATCCCATGGAATCTACTTTGAAAATCACTGTAGAGCTCTCTTGCCAGCCAGTCTTAGACAAATGTTAGGATTAAGCCAAATGTTACCACTATTTCAAAAACATATGACATGTATTCTTCAACTTTTCACTGGATTCTCGTCTCCAGTCTTCCTTACTTCTTTTGGTTCTTGGTGTTTTTGTGATTGAAAGTTGTCCCACAAAAATAGTCCTTAGGAGTGCTTCACCCTCTGTAGTGGTTCCCACCCTGTGGGTAACGACCCTCTTGGGGTCACATATCAGATATCCTACATATCAGGTATTAACATTAGGATCCAAAGCAGTAATAAAATTACAGTTATGAGGCAGCAATGAAATAGTGTTATGGTTGGGGGTCACCACAGCATGAGGAACTGTATTAAGGGGTTGCAACATTAGGAAGGTTGAGAACCACTGGTCTAGAAACTGGGTAGAGGAATGACTGATAATCCATCAGAGCAACCATGTTTTAGATATGAGTAATTGTGTGTTTTGTGCTACTGTGGGTGGCTGAAGAACTCAAGTGGAATACCTGGGATCTTGAGCACACTATATATTTTTTAGGCAGATGTGAATACTTCGGAAAAAAATTGTTTTATCAGTTGACATTTGCAGAGTTTCTTGGGAAATTGATGTATTGAGTGTTTTTTTGCTGTGTGTGAGTGCATATGTATGCTGTGTATGTATGTGAGTGCTTATGTGTGCTCTGTGTATGTGTGTGAGTGCATATGTGTGTGTGAGTGTGTATGTGTGTGAGTGTATATGTATGCTGTGTGTGTATGAGTGCATATGTGTGCTGTGTGTATTTGAGTGCATATGTGTGCTGTATGTGAGTGCATATGTGTGCTGTGTGTGAGCGCATATGTATGCTGTGTGTGTGAGTGCACATGTGTGCTGTGTGTGTATGTGAGTGCATATGTGTGCTGTGCATATGTACACTGTGTATATGTACGCTGTGTGTGCTGTGTGTGCTGTGTGTGCACTCGCATATGTGTGCTATATGAGTAGGTTTGAGAAGAGTTGGCAGGGTCAGCTCTGGCCTTCCACTGTGTGGGTTCTTGAGACGGAGCTCTGGTGGTCAGGCTTGGTTTGGCTGATTGGTACTTGGCAGCAAACACCTTCCCGCTGAGTCATCTCACTGGCTCACTAATGCTTTAATTGCCTCATTCTTTAGTTTGTACATAACATAATGTTTTAAGTTTCGTAGGTATAGTTGTTTATATACATTATCATGTGTTATATTCACAGTAATTATCTGTAAACTTACTTAGATAAACCAAATGCAGTGAAAAGTATTTTTTTGATGGAGGCTTCAGTGCTGATAACAGTAGATTTTTATTTAAGTGTTATTTTACATTTTATTTTTCCCACAGTATTCATGACACTACAGGTTGTATCTTGCCAGGAAGCTTCTGTGTCCAGTATCTAGAGTGTGTGATGTCTTCAGCAGTAGGGTCTTTCCATGGAGTTCTGGTGGGTGCTTGAGAGCACTGGCAGTAGCCTGTGAAGTTTCAGGAGACTCTAAGGGCTCTCTGGCCAACAGCTCATAAGGAGGTGTCCTGCAACTGGCACTTGGATTTTGGTTGGAAAGTCTGTGACTCCTGGTAGCAGCTGTAACCACAGTGCAGAGGACTGTCATTTCAGCTCCTTTCAAACCAAAGCAAAGCTAGCGTTTGTAGCAAGAATCTTAAAGAGTCTTATTAATAAAACAAACTCAGGGCCTGGTATTGGGGTGAATGCTGGAAGATCAGAGAGACAGAACAGGCCACAGCCACCTCTCCTTGCCAGTTCCTCAGCTGATCCTGTTTCCTCAGACTGGAAGCCTCTGAGTCCTCATCCCAATGGCTCTCAGCTGAACTGCTGCTCGAAAGCCTGAAAGCTTAACCAGCTAAAAGCTTCTAGTTTCTGGTCTTCACGCCTTATACATCTTTCTGTTTTTGCCATCTCTCTCTGGGATTAAAGGCTCACTTCTTGGGATTAGAGGTGTGTCACCATGCCTGGCTGTTTCCAATGTGGCCTTGAACTCACAGAGATCCAGAGGGATTTCTTCCTCTGAAATGCTAGGATTAAAAGTGTGAGTACCACCATTTTCTAGCCTTTGTATCTAGTGGCTGTTCTGTCTCAATATTTTGGGGAACACAATACCACCACAAGCGTTGTGACGGCTCATAGTGCTTTAGGTGCTTCTGGGTCATTTCTTCCTGACAGTAGCAATGCTGTAGGGTAGTTAGTATTGCCACTCCATCGTACAGGTGAAGAACTGAAGCAGAGGGAGGTTAAGAAACTTCCCTGAGATTAAGTAGGGGGATGTGACCCACGCCTGGTCCAGGAGAGTGCCCTCTTCTTTGTGGCACTGTACTGGGAAGTGTGGCAAAGCTGGATGCTTATGTAGTGCCTCAAATGCCTCATGAGACTACACTGGGAGGTCATTTAAAAACCAGTCCTGTGTGGGCTGGAGATGCCATTTGGTAGAGCACCTGTCTGGCATGCATGACAGCCTAGGCTTGATCCCCAGCACCACCGAAAGCCCACCATGATGCCCTGCACTCCTGGAAAGTCTGGAAGGTGGAAGCAGATGTGCCAGGAGTTTGAGGTCCTCCTCCGCTACGCAATGAGTTTTGAGGTCAGGCTCGGCTAAGACCCACCTCCAAGTGAGGATTTGAGCCACATTCTCTCATTTCTTTTAAATAATTTGTGTTTCTTGCCTTTGGAATGACTTTCCCCCTCAACCTAATAGATTTCTACTCAGTTAAACACTCTTTGCTCCTCCATTAATTACTTTTTCTTTCTGGGCCTTTTTGAATCAGCCAGGAAGAAGAGCATCCCTGGGGGCTCCGCGCCCTTGGCCAGTGCTGTACATCCCACACAGTGCTCAGCAAGTGGCCGTCTTTATTAACTTCCCTCCATTTCTTTTTCTCAGCAGACTTAAAAGGCTTGCAGTCAGAGTGTGTTCTTTTGTTTCCCTGGTGGTAGGCGTGTGCTGTTGCTGCATAAGGATCTGTTAAGCTGAAAGATAGGGGGGGTCGTGAGAGTTCCAGGGTGCTGACTTGCTTCTCTGTCTTCTTGTTCAGATAGGGGTGTTTGCAACACCCCATAAGTGGGCTGGAGAGAGGGCTCAATGGTAGAGTGCTGGCTGCTCTTGAAGTGGAGACCAGGTTTGGTTCCCAGCACCCAGGTAATGTCTCACTGTCTGTAACTCCAGTTCCAGGAGTTCTGATGCCTTCTTGTGACTTCTATGCTCACCGTGTGTATATATGCAGGAAAAATACCCATACTCATAAAATAAAAATGAAGAAATCTTTAAACTGGAACTACTTGAGAAGATACAGTAACTCATGCTACAGTGCTTTGGCTGTGGGAATTTCTTGTGACAATACAGGTGGAGATTATTGTGGCTTTGTGTGGGACTGTGAATTGGGTTGCCCTTCATGGAGGTAACATTTCAGTTGGCAGAGGACACACCCGCTGAGAAAGCAGTGGGAACCTGGACGGAGATGACAGAGAAGGGTCCACACATGATAACTCCCTTACACTCTGCTCACTCTTGAAAAGAGAGCCTCTTGTGCCTACATGCTGCACTTAGCGCAGCCATTTGGGGCATGAAAAGAGTCTCCAAAGCTTTAGTTTCTTTCAGAAAGATGTTTAACCAAATGTTTGCCAGGTTGTGGTTTAGATTGATGGTAAGTCCCTAGCACATGCAGTCTGAGATTCAAATGCTTAGAATGTCTTTTTGGTAGTAAACTGCTGCTAAGAAACAGGCCCGTTTGTTCTGAATTAAACTTAGCCTGCAGAAACTCCTTAAAATCTTGGCGCCACGAGGAACCTCCTGTGTAATGAGCATGTCTCTTGTTGCCGTCCAGGCTGAGGTCTCCTTCGACTGTCTCCCTCAGATGAACAGGGCCCTTGAGCACTGTGGTATGGACTCGTGGGTTTGATCCAGTTTCTCTGTCTTTGTGGAGACTCACTCTGATTGATGTGGGGAATTAGATGCAGATAGAGGCAGGGTTAATTGCTTGTGTGGAGAGAAAGTGATAAAAGACCCTCATGGTGGAGGAGGGTGTTGGAATCCAGAAAATCTCTTTGTTAAGACGTGTCTCCCAAAATGCTTCTAAGGTACAACCTAGAGGACTGAAAATGATGTCTTGAAACTAGAGGTGCCCAGCTGAAAGCTTTGTTCTTTAGACATTCAGCTTAAAGTTGGCTTTGTCTTCAGAGGTGCCGGAGAAAATACCTTGGTCAGGGTCGTGCATGACTCACTATTTTACTCATCCTAATTATTCTGGGCCCATTGACTGTCCTTTTGGTAGCGTGAGGTATGGGCATGGCGCTGTCCTAGGTCTACACCCAGTGGCTGGCTTTCAGTTTGGGACTTGATTTTGGGCCCTGATAAATTCTGGTATCTAGGATAGCATTATTAGGTATGGTGGGAACCTCTGTGTGGTTACAAACTTTTAGTTGGCACATTAAGAGAAAGTAAGAAGAAAGAGGTGAAATTAATTTTAATACTTGTTTAACTGTCATGTAAACATGTAATCAGCAAATGAATTATATAGCTATTTCATATACTTTTATTCATGTTAAGCCTTTAAAACCTGTTGTAATTTTATACTTCAGCACATTTTTTTGTTTTGAGTGGTGTCATTTCCAGTGGCTAATAGCCTCTCACACTGAACAATGTAGGGCTGTGAGTATATCTGGTCTATGGACGAAGTATAGTAGATGTCTGTTCAGTAAAGGAAGGAATTGGAAGGGAGTGGGGAAGAAGGGCAGCAAAGTTAGAAGATAATGGTGGAGCTTCGAGATGCCTAGACAAAGGAGAAGTTACTTGTTTGGGTGTTCTGGTACTTCTGAGCTAGAACAGTGACTAGATGATGTCTTTAAAGTCTTAGTTCAAGATTTATTTCCATATGTGTTACCTTGTTGATTTAAGGCATGTAGCAGGAATGGTCTTATTCATAAGAACAAACCTGGAGCCAGGTATTGGGGTGAATGCTGGAAGATCAGAGAAGCAGAACAAGCCACAGCCACCTCACCTTGCCAATTCCTCAGCTGATCCTGTTTCCTCAGACTGGAAGCCTCTGTGTCCTCATCCAGAATGAATCTCAGCTGAACTGCTGCTCAAAAGCCTAAAAGCTTAACCAGCTCTAGTTCCTGGTCTTCATGCTTTATATACCTTTCTGCTTTCTGCCATCACTCCCTGGGATTAAAGGCTCACTTCTTGGGAAAGGCGTGAGTCACCATGCCTGGCTGTTTCCAGTGTGGCTTTAAACTCAGAGATCCGGATGGATCTCTGATAGGATTAAAGGCGTGTGTGCCACCATTTTCTGGCCTCTATATCTAGTGGCTGTTCTGTTCTCTGACCCCAGATAAGTTTATTAGGGTGCACAATATTTTGGGGAACACAGTATCACCACAAGGCAGGTCAAGGCATGCTGTCTTCAAAGCTTAGATAGGTTGATGGTCAAGTCCCAGCCGGGTAGTTTCCTCTCATGACTGTGCAGCCTCTTGTTGGCTCCCTTAGATGTGCCATCTTCCTGTGGCCAGTGGTTGGTCAGATGTTCACAGTGCTGTGAGTGAGTGTTGTTAACACAGGGGACTGAACACCTAAAGGTCGGTCTTCAAGTTTGTTCTGAATTCCCAGTCAGAAGGGTGAGTACCATCCAAGACAGTTACATGCCCGGTTCCTGTAGGTCTTAGGGATTACAGGAGCTCATTGCACATGACTTTCTGTAGTGTTGTGTATATGCGTGCTTCTGTATAGCTGCTTCACCTCCACAGAGGTGGCTCGGGGCCAACTGTTTCACTAGCATGAACTTTTGATATGATTCAGTTGGTTTTGATTAAAGTGCTAAAGATGAATCTGAGTTAAATTTTTGAAGAGGAGTGTGGTGTGGAAATAAGAAACATGAACTTGGAAAGTGGGTTCAGCATCCTTATGGAGGGAGAGAGGAATCATTTTGCAGAGATGTGCTAGTTGAGATACTTATGTATAGCACACACTTTATACAAGCTATTCATATTGAGCTTGTGAGAAACAGCTGTAGTTTATAGAAAATGGCACTTAATGAGAAAAAGAGGTTCAAAATGTAATTTTAAGCTTTCTGTAAATCAGAAGATGTGTAAAATACTTTTTGCCACATTTGCTTATTTTGGAATAATGTATCACAAATTTGAAAACACAATATAAAAGTTATTTAGTTAAAATATGTTTGTCATAGCAGAATCTATTGCCTTGATTTTAATTGAGCAAGGAAGGTATAAGTAAAGAAGTTAATTCTAGCTAACCTTTATGTTTGGGAGCTCATTCCCAGGGAATTGGACTTACCGTAGATAGCCACACTTCTGACCTACTTGTGCACTAGTGTTTTGGAGTGAACAGTGTCTACACAGACTTCTTCTTTCCCAGGCTTGAGAATGCTGTGACACTGGGCTTGTATTAGCTCGTGACATTTTTCACATCCAAGTCTTAAGTTTTCACTTGCTGGGTATGGAACCTTTCCTTTGGGACAGTGGCCAGATAGTAAGACTGCACAATGCACTGAAGATAGAGAGGAAATGAAAAACAACAGAAAAAGTCTTGTGCCTGTATCCTGTATTCTTAGTCTGTGGCCCAGTGAGATGCACGTGTGGCTGTCACACAGAATGTTGACTGGTAACTGGAAGAAGAGTAGTAGGTGGAGAGGTAGATGTGCTTATGAGAGCAGTCCAAAGGAGCAAGGGTGGCTGCAGTGTCTGGCCACAGTGCTTACGGATCTCCAGTGTCTGTAAAAGTAGCGCCACTCAGGGCACGGGGCATGCCCTGCTTTGCTTGGAGAGCGTTGGGATTTTTGTGTCTTCCACTGACTGACCATTGGCACATTCCAAGGAGAGATGGCACACATTCCATGTACACAGTGTTTAGGAAGGATCTCAGATTAATGTTTGGAGCACTGTAACAAGTGTCCTGAGAAGATCTCAGGGACAGCATGTGGTTATTGTTCCGTGCCTAACTATACTTCAGATGTTGAGAGGGTTCCTGTAGATGGTGGAGGCGAGTCTTCATCCTGTGCTTCCATCCTTCAAGACTGTCTGAAGCCCTTTAACACTGGGTAGGCTCCCAGAGGACTGAGCAGGCTGTTCTCAGCTTGCATGAAGCGAGGTATGTAAGAGTGTTTACACTTTTCCCTGCCCAGTGACCTCCCTCTCTGGTCTCAGCCTTCAAAGTAAAAGGATGCCAAAGAGGCTTGTGGCTGGGGCAGTCAGGGAAAGCTCTGACCTCTGTGACTCTTGAATGTGGGATAGGTTTCAGGAGGCCCCCTGAGCCTGCAGGAAGAGTTCTGTATCCCTGGGTGTGGCAGAGGGACATCTTGATGTGGTCTTCACCTCCTTGCCCACTCTTCTCTCACCCTGTCATGTGCCAGCTTCGTTTGCTCCAGTGAAGGTTTTGCATGTGACTTCCTGGCTGCCCATGTCCTCACTAGTTTCTCTCCTCACTGACCTTTCTCCTCACTACTTCAAAGGTAGTGTCTGTGGTGTTTTCCTGGCTTCCCAGAGTCAGTCACCTCATTGCACATACATGTGTTATAATACTGAGGAATTTTAAGTTGTTTAGCTTGTTTCTGTAGCTTATAATATTCTTGAAGAGAGGGACTGTGCATTTTATCTGACTTTGAAGTGCCTAAGAAGCACTCAGTAAATGCCACATTACAGATATCCAGTAATTTTTGAGAGAAATGAGTATAATTAAGATTTTCTTTGCTATTACTATGGCTTGGGGTTTGGAACTTAACATCCACAGAATACATAGTTGAGCTTTTTGATTGGTTGACTAAAATGTTTGAGAAGTATAGAAGTGACATTTTCTTGACTCTTATTAGAAATGCCTGTAGGTTGTGTGAGGGTTTGGGATACAGAGGGCATTGCTAGTTTTGACATGACTGTGTGATGTGTTGGGTTACTTTCTTTTAGAAACCTTTGAAAAGTATCAGATGACTGTAACCACATATTCAAGAAACATCTTAAGACCCAAAAAAGATAAGAGGGAAATTTTAAATGTTCATATATGTATATTTTAGGTAATTGTGTTAAAAAGATTTCAAGCAGAGAAAGATTAGGGAGGAACGGATTCTGTGAGAAGTCAGGCCTCCACTCTGGGTGACAGAACACACCGTGTTCTGCGATGTTGTTGGAGCCTGTAGTTTGCAAAGCTGATCTGAATAATGTAATCAGAGCACCCTTGTGCTAGCAGGAGTAGCTGGAACAGGTACTTTGAAGTGCAGTGGCCCTTGTGGCTGTTCTGGGCCCAGACTTTGGGAGAGCGGCACTACTTAAACAGAGGCTTCTCATCCCCCTAGAACATTGAAGCTCAAGGGGAAATGTTTCCAGGCACTGGATAGTGTAACGGGTGTTCTTGTGTAGACGGCTTAGAAGTACTACCATCTTTAGAACGCTTCCCTGTGTGCTAGGGGGGCCAAGCTGCCCAGGGCAGCGGAGCCTGGGGTCGTCAGCTACTCCCAGAGCAGAGTGCAGGGCTGCTGCCTGAGTGTGGTCTTGGTTCACTGTCAACATGCCATCCTAGGCCTCTTCAGGGAGTTTTTCTACCGGACACTAAATCTTTTTCTCATGGCTTTTGTCAATCTGGTAAAAACTGGGTAGTGCTTCTCTTCTTCCCTAGTTTTATTTCCGCCATTCAAAAAGTTAAAAAATAGTCCCTTCCAAATCCGGCTATGTTATGGACCTCCCTGCACCTACTGTTTTGCATACAGAAACTTTGTGGGTTCTTCAAGTCTCGTGACGTTGGTCTCTTTTTCTATACTCTGGACCGGATGAGTGAGGTCAAATTTCAGTGTCTAAGGCAGACCTACTCCCTGGAGACACTTCCTCCAGTGTCAATGTGTCTCAGAATGTGGCACTCTTGTTCTGTTCCAAAATATTCATTCAATTAGCAATGGATAAAATAACCTCACCTACTACTTCACTGGATATTTTAGTGACTTTGAGTTACGTTTAAATTAAATCATAGTCAGACTCCCTCCTCTATCTCCTTCCCTCCCTTGCTCCTCACATGTCACATCTTGAATGTGGAGGTCGGAAGTTGCCCCCCCCTCATTGGGTTCTGGAGGCAGAATATAGGTCATTAGGTTTGGCAGCAAGTGCCTTTACCCACTGTACCATCTTGCTGAGCTCAAGCCATAGGAATTAATACAAAAAAAAATATTTTTTTAAGATGTTCCTGAAGTTTATTGTTGAATAATGTGCTTAAAACACTTTGTAGAGGTTAATTTAAATTTACCTGCTGTTGGTTTTTTTTTTTTTTCTGATGGATAAGCAGTAAAAGGAAAGATGATTAATGCAATTTGTGGGATTTGTTTTTTACAAAGATGAAACTATATTAGAGTTTTTCCCAAAGCTCTTTTCACCACTTTGGGTTTTCTGTCATGCTTTGTAATTTGTCTGCATTATGTATGATGATACTGAGGTGAGAGAGAGTGTATGAGGGCATAATTATAGACAAATGTGCAGTTGTTTAGGTATTGTAGAGTTTCGAGAAGGCCCTTAGTAAATCTGTCTTTAAAAAAAATCTTTGACAAACCATAATTTCAGTAGATCAACATGTAGACTAAATACTCTGGCTTTGACACAGTAGCTAAGAAAAACCTGCATCGTTTTGGCAAACTTGTTAGGCACACCGATTGCAGATTGTTTTGTTTCACTGGAGAAGAGTTCTTCCCTTGAGTTCACAGAGGCTCATACTATGATGCTAACGTCTCTACCATAATATAATGAGCTGCTGTGGACTGAGCTGCAGTTCCTCTCCCCTGGAACCCTTCTCTTCAAGTGTATTTTTAAGACCAACATTGTCAGCTGGGAGTTGTTTTCCTGGCCTTGATGCATGGAGAGACTTGTGCATATTAAGCGCTAGTCCATGTATCTGGTATTGCTAGATACTCTGTGTTGTCTCTAAGGCTTTCGTAACTTCAAGGAGAAGGAGTAAGTCTTCACATTTAGTCATGGAGTGTTATCTTGCCCAGGAACATAGTAAGTCTGATTGTCTTCTCAAGCAGTCTGGAGACGGATCCTGTGCTTCTTCTAGACTGATGTTCTGCTTCTTAGGAACAAAAACTAAAAACAAGGAAAAAGATTTATTACTAATTTATGTGTATGTGAGTGTGTGTCTTGAGTGAATGCCACATATATGTGGGTTCTCGTGGAGGCCAGAAGAGGGTGTTGGATACTCTGAAGTTGAAGTTACATGCAGTTGTGGAGTCATAGGAGGTGAGTGTTAAGACCTGAATTTGGGGCTTCAGGAAGAGCAGGAAGCCATATCTTCATCCTACTGAGGATATATATATTTTTTATTTTGTCTTTCTGAGGTGTCAGAAACTCCTTTAGAATACACAGGCCAGCCCAAAAATGCTTTAAATATAACCTTCTCAATATATATTTGAAGTTGAGTGTCTTTCTGATATGCCCTTACGACTTCTGGATGACTTGTGACAGTATGACCAATGATCAAGTAGATGCCACCCTGGAGGAACTGCTTTGGAGAACAGTGTGATTGTTCATCGTAAGCTGCTGTGAGTTTTCTTCCTGTTTTGTGCATGTGTTAATGTGGGATGTCATTCTCAGTCATTCCCACCTTGTAGTTGAGTCAGGCAGGGTTTCTCACTTGAGCTCAGAGCTTGCTGGTTGGCTGGTCTTGGGGGTTAGTGCTCTGAGGATCTGAACTCTGGTCCTGACACTCGTTACATCCTTTTACACACTGAGCCGTCTCCCTGACTCTAGTTGAGCAGTTTCTTACAAGGACAGCAGACCGCCATCTTAAGTCTCCAGACAGAGACTGTCTCCGGCTCCACTGCTCTCGGTGCATGGTCCATTTGCCTCTCTTAAGTCTGTCTTTTGTTCCACAGCCTCAGTCTGGCTCCGTCTGTTCCCACAGCCCTGTTGCTGCTGTTCTTCACTCAGGGCCTTTACTTTTCAGATCCCTTCACAGTAGGGCTGAAGGGTTTTTATATTGTTTGTAAACACAAGTATGTGTGTGTGCACCTTCAAGTACATGTGGTTCTGATTGTCACAGTCCCTAATAAGCCTTTTGGAAGCTCCTCATTGCCTGCAGGCCAGTCTGAACTCAGCCAGTGGTTAAAAAACTAGGTGGGATGGTTCCAGCCTTCCACCATCAGCCCCCAGTCCACCTTTTCTTGCTCTTCCTGTTGGTTACAGCAAATAAAGTGCTTCCTTGCTGGTTTGGTTGTTAGTCGTGCTTTGTTGGTGTCATTTGGTTAACATAGTACTCAGATTTTCTTTTGTGTCACATCTTTGTACCCACAGAAGCCACTGTTTCATCTCACTTGGGCATTGGACATCAGCATACCATGAGATGGCAGAGTTTACATTGTTCTTAATGAAAATTAATTAATTAATTAGTGTGTGTTTGTGTTGTGGTATGTATGTGTCTGGTGTGTGTTGCACACATGTGAATGTGTAGGTGTTACGCCCATGCAAATGTATAAAGCCTTCCTCTATCAATCTTAGCCTTATTTCTTTGAGTCAGGGTCTCTCACTGAGCTGGAAACTCTGTTTCATTGAGGCTAGCTGTCTGGATTACCCTTCCTTATGCCACTGTGCTGGGATTACAGGCACATACAGCCTGGCTTTTTGCATGGATGCTGAGATTCGAACTTAGATACTCAGGCTTGCAGAGCAACCACCCTTACTCACTGAGCCGTCTCTACACCCCTTCATTGTAAACTGAAAAATTGTATTGCATTTCTTTCTTTTGTGGATGTGTAGATGTGTAGATGTTCTGTACATGTGGAGGTCAGAGGACAACACATAGGAGTTGGTTCTCTCCTTCCACAATGTGGCACCCAGGGGTAGAAATCAGGCCATGAAGTTTGGCAGCAAGTACCTGCTGAGCCATCTTACTTGTCCTACATGGTAGTTTTTTAAAAAACACTTATTTTTATATTATTATTATTATTCCTATTTTATATTTTTTACTATTATTTTGAGGCAGGGTCTCTCTGTGTAGACTAGGCTGGCCTTGATCCTTCCACTTCAGCCTGCTCAGTGCTGGGTGGGATGTAGGCATGTGCCACCACACCTTGTCCTGTTCTCCTTTTTTAAATGTATCCTTACCAGGTGTGACAACTTCCTACATGGACTTTTACTTCAAAAGGCTTATGGACTAAGTAGAATTAGATAGCTAAAAGTTAACTGCAGTTCTTTAAACTAATTTGTTGAAGGTTATTATTTTTCAATTTAGGTATTGTTTGTAGGTTCTGAACTGTATGCACATAAAGTTAAATTTGCACATTCATCACTAAGTGCTGTAGCAGTTAGTTTTGCGTTAGTAAGTCTACTTGCTTATGCTTCGTCAGTTTGATAGAATTCCAAGACTTCCAAGCTTATGCCTGTGTATTTAAAAGTGAGTATTCACGTTATCCACACATCAGCAACAACTCTGAGAGATAAGCCTTGTTGTACAGGTAGTTGGCACTGTTGGCATTGTTGGCTAAGGTTGCATGGTCATCGTTGATGTTGTTGCTGTGGGCATCTGGCCCCCCGCTTTCTGACGGAGGCAACCAGTGCCGTATGACAGGCATCAGTGGATAGTGAGCCATTGGAGAACCTCAGGGCTTCCCTTAGCAGTTTATCTGTGGTTTTCAACACAGTTTCTGTGCCACCTCCAGAGTCCTTTGTAGGGCTTGATTTTAACACGTTTCCATAGTTTATACTCAGACTCCACACGTGTAGTAGCCTTTTCTGTTTTCATTCTGTCTTTTCTCCCCAGATTGCATTGGCTTTATCCACCACCCTCGCACCTACACTGGACATCAAGCCCAGGCCCTTGTGCTCCGTGTGCTCCACTGAGCTGTGGCCCCAACCTCTGTTCTACTATAAATCTCATGTCCAAATTATTTTTCCTGGATCCTGTTAGCTTCCAGCCTTTGCGTTCTCTTGCATTCCTTGAAGTTGTTGGATTCCCCTTTATGGTGGTTTGAAGAGGAGTGGCCCACATAGACTCATGTTGAATGCTTGGCCCATAGGTAGTGGCACTATGAGGAGGTGTGGCCTTGTTGGAGAAAGTGTGTCACTGGGGGGTGGGGCAGGTTTTTGAGGTCTCATATGCTCAAGCTATGTCCAGTGTAGGACTCAGTCTTCACTTCTCCTGCCTGTGGATCAAGATGTAGAACTCTCAGCTCCTCCAACACCATGTCTGCCTGCGTGCTGCCATCCTTCCCGCCAGGATGATAATGGACTAAACCTCTGAAGCTGTAAGCCAGCCCCAATTAAATGTTTTCCTTTGTAAGAGTTGCCGTGGTCATGATGTCTCTTCACAGCAATAAAACCCTAACTAAGACACCCTCCTTTACTGACTCCTGGGTTAGTTTACAAGCTCTTTGAAGGGAAGGTCAGTGTTGGTAGGGCTTTGGAGATCCAGGTTTCTTTGCTCAGAGTCTTCTGTCTGGCAAATGTTTAAGAAATGTTTGAATTAAACTAAGTTCTTACATAGTTGGACTTCAGTTAGGATCTAACTTGTTGGGCTGTTGAGAGTGCAGGTGGATCTCACTGGCCAGGGTTGCAGTCACTTTGGAGAATAAGGGAACTAACCTAGGGCTGAAATAGGTTTCTCGCCCTTTCTGGTTGACCACTCCCTGCTGCTGGTCTGCCTTGATGCATATGCAAATCCTGCTCTCACTTAGGAGCTTCTGCTTTTCTAGTTTTCATGATGTCATTAACTGGATGTTTCTTTGGTCCTAGAGAGAGGAAGAGAGAGACGTTGATTATCTGTTAGTGTTATCCACCCCATCTGTTTCCTGTGTATGACAAGGATTTCTGCTTACTGCTGCTTGCCCATGTGCTCAGAGACGCTGTACAGATGCAGATGCTGCTGGCTTTCAGTGTGGGGACCATTAAGGACTGACTCCCTTTCAAAGTGTTATTTTCTTTAGGCCAGAGCTTGCCATCAACGTGTCTTCTTGTCACCTTAAATCCAGAGGAGACTTTCTTGGCATGCATTGTGGCATCTAGAAAGCCCTTGTTGCCCTGTGTTGTACTTGCTCTTGTGTGACTTAACAAGAGCTCTTTGGATTTGGACAGTTGCTTATGGCAGGCCCCTAAGAAACTCAGGACAAGACTCAGTGCCTGTGGCTCCTGCCAGTACTTCTCACCCCGCCCCCGTCCCTAAACCTCTCAGCCTGGGCCTGGACTTTGCTTCCCTTCCCCAGCTGCTCTTTCCTATAACGCCATTTCAGCCGTGCGCTCTCTTGGCCTCTTGCCTCTCTTCGCTCTCCCTTCTTTTTCTCTCTTGCTCTCCCCCTCTCTCTCCTCTCACAGCCCAGTTCAGTCTGGACCATTCCAGGTGCCTGTGACTGACCCCCCTCATATCTACACTAAAACCCTCCTCCTCAACAGTGCTTAGGAACAGTCATGTCCTCATCTTCATTCAGTTAGCTGTTTTGAGTTTGTTTTCTTAAAAAAACACAAACAAAATCATAGCTGTCAGTCACCTTACAGGAATGTTACGGGGTCCAATGAAATAACAAACAGAAGCCATTCATCCGCACAGTGCTGGGGACCAGTAGAGATGGGCTGTTCGTTAAGAGACTGCTGTGTTATATAAGAAGGCAAGGGTGTTGAGATGGGATGAGCTTAGCCATCTTGGGCAGTGTTTAAAGTGTCACAGTTCTTACCTGTATCCTCTTGTAAAGTGGAGTAAGACCATTTCCTTGATGGTCACATGGATTCCATGAGGTAGATAGTATCGTGTGTCTGACGTTATACACACTCACATAGTAGCTATCTTTATTTAAAAGGGAAATTACTTAGTTGGAAGACAGATTTAGATTCTCTACTAAATTAACAGCAAGAACAAGCTGTTGCCTTGAAGCTGTGCATGTGGCACCCTCTCATCTTCCTCTGGAGCCGACCCATACTCCCGTGAGTGCATTTTTGAAGACCATATTTTGGGCTCGGATTTAGCCCTGAAAAATTAGTATGATTATATATGTAGTATGTGAATAAGGGCACACCATCGCAGCGAGGCCTTTAGAATGCTGGCTGTTTGCCTGGTCTTTGCTGATAAGTTGTATCTGTAAGTGTGGGGCCTCCTGTTCTCTTTTTCCTTTCTTCTCTGAGAGGGCTGGAGTACCAGACTTTGCCCTCATGACATTGTAGGTAATAGAGAAGGTACTACCTGGCACATGATGGAGGAATGAAGTCCATAAATAAAAACATAGAGGGCAGTGAGGGCCAGTTGGACCACTATCACAAAGACGGGGAGAGGGTGGTGAACCCGAGGTGAACTCAAAGTGTAGGCAGGAACTCATGGTTTTCGGGGCAAAGAAAAAGCAAGAAATACAGAAGTAAATGTGTGCACATGTGCGTATATGGTTCTCTTCTCTCTGAAGGCCTGGAAACAGTAGTCATCCTATTGCAGAAAGCACACTGCACCCCCACATCTTGGCTTCTAAATGCCATTTTCTCACTAAAATGGTAGGCAGGTTTGGACTGTAAGTACTGAAAATTTATTGAGAATAAAGTACCTATGGAATCTTATTTTTCAAATGATGTATTTATTTTTATTTTATGTGTATATGTGAGCGTCTGCGTGTTCATATGTACATCACACACGTGTTGGGTACCTATGGAAGCCAGCAGAGGGCATCAGATCCTTTGACTCTAGAATCATTGTGTGGCTGTGGAAATGAACCCAGGTCCTTTCAAAAGCAGCAAGTGCTCTTAACCAGCGAGCCAGCCATCTCCCCTGCCTTCTCTATAGTCTTCAAGTGTCATCTCACTAAATAACGATCATGAAAGGAAAGTAACTTTGCTGTGTGGAATTCTGACAGATACTGCCTTAATTAAGCAGTATGAGTTAACACTGCCATATTGTAGACAAGATTAGATGTTCCCCCTCACAGAATGACGGTAAAAGAACTCTTGTTGTATAGTATTCCTGTTGAAAATATACATAAACTAATCATAAGAGATCATCAAACAAACACAAATCAAGGAGACATCACACAAGCTGGCCAGGAGTCTTCTGGATTGCCATGATCACAGGGAGCAAGGAAGATGAGGAATTCTTCAGATGGAGTGTTACTCTTGAGATGAAAGCAAAGTACAGTGCAGGGTCCTGGATTGGATCCATTTACTAAACTAGACATCATTAGGATAGTTAGAGGAAGGCAAACCTGGCCTCTGAAGTAGACCATGGTGCTTATGTCAGCGCTACAGTCCGGGTTTGGATAGTCGGCACTATAAAAAATTTTATAGGAGAATGCTCTTGTTTATAGGAAGTACTCATCAGCCTTTGTAGGTATTGACTCTTCGTGGTCAAGTGTGCAGGGAAAAAGGCTATTTCTGTTGTACCTGCATCTTTTTGTAGGTTTATCTGAGTTTATTGAGTGAAGCAAGGCAAAGCCCTTCAGTTGTTTGAATCCCTCAGAATCGTTAGTTTATCATGCACACCATTTACAAAGCTGGATAGGTTTGCCTTTGCCGGGAGGGAGCCGCCCTGCCACACTGGCTTCCTTCCAGGTCTTGTCTGTCTCTGGGTATGCAGATTTGTCAGTGATTATTACTGTTGTCTCCTTTGTGCATTCTTACGTTCATAGTTTTTCTCCTTCGCCTGTGGAAACTGCTTCGAATGGCAAGTTTGGTTTGCAGAAATGACACTGTCACAGTGTCGACAGATAATACTACATTTTAACTTACTTTGTGTAGGTTGTTTCCTCCTGTTTACTGATGGGCTGTTAAGGTGGTTTCTGTCTCCATCACACAGCATCTACTTCAGTTTTGAGCATATCTCAGGTTTTGAGTTTGTCTGCGCGTGTGCGCGTGTGAGTGCAGGTGCCCAAGAGACCCTCCCAGAGCCGAAGTTACAGACAGTGATGAGTTGTCTGGTGTCAACTAGGAGCCGGTTTCCAGCTGAGCTCACTTTTTCAGAGTGCTGGGCCAGGTGGTTGCTTGTCTAAAGAGTGTAGACTTTCCAGAAGGGATGTGGGGGTAGAATGGATGTGATGGTGTAGCTAACGCATAAGAACATGTTCAGGCTTCCAGTGGTCAGTCCCCACAGCTCTAGGATTGCACATTTTGGGAGGGAGGTGGTCTTAGGTTAGAGATTTGTGTGGCAGGTGGAATGTGGGATTTGACAGGAAGGGTTGTGGTCACCCACAGCCACCTTTCTCTGAGAGCATCACCTTGAGCTGTCTGAGAATCTGCCTTTTCTCTAGGACACAGAAAGCTGTCACTAAAGACATGCACCCACCCTGGCCCCTTCTTTGGCTGGTGAGACTGAAGCCTGTCACAGGTCCTGTTTTCCTTGGGTAGGCTGGAGGACAAGCTTCTCTGTGGCAGTCAGACTGCCTAATTTTCATATTTCTCCGAATGATCAAGGAAAAGCGCTTTGAACAACCCAGAGTACTGGTTCCATTGCACTCAGTGACGCCCACACACACAGGCTTTTTTTCAGCTATTTTCTCCCCCTTGCTGCTTTACAGTGTAGGTGGCCTTCTCTGGATTGCTTTTGACAGGAAATTGAACAACCTTTCTCTTTTGGAACAGAATATATTTTACTGCTGAGAGTAGAAAAAACAAACAACCAAAAAGAAGTGTATGTGTTTGAAATTTTGTTATGAGTTTGATTTAAAGACCAGTTTAAATCCAGAAAAATGGGAGTGGGGTCAGGGTTACATCACAGACTGTGCACTGCAGTTCCCGAGTCTCCCTGGTGACTGCTGGGCTCCACCCTCTGGGCCTTCCTTTCTTAACCCCTTGCTTTGTCTCCGTGATCAGGAAGTAGGCTCGGGCCTGGTCTCTGCTCTGCTCTTGATGGGCCTTCCTATTGTCTCTCAGCGGAGGTGTGGTGGGCCCTGTGCTCTTTATCAGGCTCCTGACTCTAGGACTGTGATGTTCCACCTTCAGGTCACCCCGCCTTTAGGGTTCCACATCCCTCAGAGACACTTGCTGAAAGCCTGCTTCACCCCTTGTCCTGAGGTGTGGCTGGGAGCTCCCGCCATCTACCACAGGTTTTTCTGGGAGCCTCAGACTTTCTGTCCCTTGAGTTGTGAGGAGCTCTCTCTACTCAACCTCTACCTGCTGCCTGGTCCTGTAGGCTGTGCAGGGTTACAGTGCTTGAGTCTGACTTGGGCAGTTCATGTACATCACTGAGGATTCCGAGGCAAGATATCGGTCTTCAATCAGAGTAGGTCTGGTTTACTTCATCTGGAAACCTTGTCTAGTTTGAAAATTGCAGTTCCGTTGGAATCTGTGTGTGCCTACATCACATTCTTTTCAAATTGGCATGTTTGTTCGTGTACCCATGTGGTTTACCAGTGCTAGTCAGCTTCCAGGTATGCCCTGTTTATGCAGTTAGCTAGTTATAGCTCAATTCATTAAGCCTAAGAAAACAGGGCCTCTGTTTTGAGTGTTAATGGCTATCTTTCCTCATTCTGTGGGTGTATGCTATACCATAGAGGCCAACCTTGAGTAAACATCATGTCTGCTCTCTGGGCTGTGTGACTCAGAATCCGACACGGTTCCTTCCCTCCTAGGTTGTGTCTAGAACTGTCCCTTCTGGCTGTGGCAGCCCAGGAAAGGCTTGCCACAGCTCCCTCCCCAGATCTCTCCTGCTGAGTACAGGGCATATGGTCCTGGGTAAGTCTTGTTGTGAATGTAAAATTCCAGTTCATTTTAAAGTGTGTTTATGCTTGGCTGAATGAAGGCTGGGACTCTGTAATGTTCAGGGTGTCAGGCTGGACAGAGGAAATCCTTGTCTCAGCAGGACTGGGGATTACATGAGTGAACCTCAGCCTTGGTTATTACTGCTGTTTTTAGGCTTCATTCTGTGTGTCTGGGAAAAGAGAAGTAGGGTTTAACCTCAGTAAACAGGAAAAAAAACAAAACAAAAAACAAAACACACAACACCTTTCTTCGGAAGCTCTTAAGAACATAGTTTTTGATTCAAAGATTTTTGAAAATTGAAACATTTATTACAAAGTTTTAGAACTATGCATGGTGGTGCACACCATGAATCTTAGCATTCAATGCAGAGACAGAGGCAGATGCAGGCAGATCTTGATGAGCTCCAGGTCAGCCTGGTCTACATAGTGAGATCTAGGCTAGCCTGAGCTATGTAATAAGACCCTGTCTCAAAAACCAACCAAACCAAAACAACATAACCCCTCCCTTCTAATTACAGTTACTGAGCATGAATCGGTATTTTTTTTTATGAGTAATATATAGAAATGTAACTTTCATAAGAAATACTTTATGGCTGTGGTTGGGAGCTTATTATCTGTCTCAGTATTATAATTGTAATTGTAGAATTTGGGGCCTGGAGAGATGCCTCAGTGGTTAAGGGCACTGGCCGTTGTTCCAGAGGACCCAAGTTCAGTCTAGCACCTACAGTGCAGCTCACAACCCTCTGAAGCTCCAGTTCCAGAGGATCCAGTGCCCTCTTCT
The DNA here is from genome assembly GCA_902168325.1 of Peromyscus nudipes. Classification (NCBI taxonomy): domain Eukaryota; kingdom Metazoa; phylum Chordata; class Mammalia; order Rodentia; family Cricetidae; genus Peromyscus; species Peromyscus nudipes. The sequence continues at coordinate 6,746 of CABHPH010138723.1, read as the reverse complement.
GGATTCTGCAGGCATTCAAGTGATGAGAGATATACAAGTAGACAGAGCACCCACATAACATAAAATGAAAAAAGCAAAAATGAATTATATTATAGAATTACTTTGTGTGTATACGTTAGAGTGTGTGTACGCATGTGCATATGTGAGTATCAAACTTGGTGACTTCCCTCAGGAGCTCTCTACCTTGTTTTTGAGACAAGGTCTTAATGGGACTTGGGACTCAATGATTAGTTGGTCAGTCAGCCCACCTGTCTGTCTTCCCTTCCTCAATTCTGGAAGTACAAGCAGATGCCACCATGCCTGGCTTTTATGAGGGTGCTGGAGACTTGAATTTGGACCCTTAGTACTTGGCTGGCAAGCACATAATTCACTGAGTTGTCCCCTCAGCTCCTTGTAGAAATTCTAAAATCTACAAGTCAGAATGTCTGTTGCTTTGGAAGAAGGTTTCTCAGCTCCATCTTTATCTCTCTTTTGGTCTGGGTGATGTGTGGCCTAGCACCATCCCTGGTTTGTACCTATTAGATGGCAGTAGTATGTCCTCTTCTCTAGTTGTGACATCAGGACATAGACTGCACCTTGCTGAGGATCATTGCTTCAGAACAACATTGTGTGTGTGGATGGGTTGGGGGGTGAGGTGGGTTCTCATAGGCAATGGGGTGCTGAAGGCTTGGCTAATTAGCATCTCCTTCTAGGGGACTTCTTACAGGTCCTGTCCTGGTCCTGAGTTTCTCCTGGATGTTCTGAACTGGTTATCTGGGGTGTGACCCTGAAATAGCCATCTGTCTGTCTAGTCAGGTTTAAGAATCAGTTCTTTGTATGAGAGTGACTGTTGGTTAGCCCAAATTTAAATGTATAGAGTTTTACATAAAGGTTAAAATTAAAGGATGCTTTAAATTAGGATTTTATTAATAATGTGTTTTTTTGGACCCTTTACTTACTGTGAGGTACAGTTGCATATTTTCCAAAAGTTGAAAATAACTATTATACTAAAGTTCACTCTTGTTTTAATTTAGGTTTTGAGAGATTGCCCCAAATTGGACTCAAAAGCAAGGTTGACCGCAAACTTTGAGGTGGAATGAGGTGAGTTGATGAATTCATCACCAGGTTGTGTTGTGGGAGGGAGTGTCACTTAGACTCTGCTTGAGAAGGCTGCTACTTACAGCAGGTTTGACTTACCTCATGTGAGTTTTGTTGTGTTTTCTGCTGGCTGTTTCTGTTGGCCATTTTCTTGTTGCCAGGTTGGAATGGAGAAGGAGCAGCAGAGGATGTGAAAGCCTGCACAGCTCTGGTCACTGACTTCTGAACCAGGCAGCACTCCCTTTATACCTAGCTCACTGTGGGTGGGGGTGTGCTGGATGGCCTGACAGGGCAGGTTAACCCCTTGTTCTCCATAGGCCACCCACTCAGACAAGCGGTAGGAAGAGGAACAGAGAAGTGGTCCAGTGGCCCCCACATGCTACCCAAGTCTGTTTCCAGCAGACTTCATGGGTATTAGGTTTAAGCAACTCACAGATTTTTATAAGTCTAGTCAAGGTGTGGGTCTCCTTTTTACTGTCTGGGCTGCAAGGTGGTCTGAAGGGTTGTCAGACTGTGTGAGACAAGGTCCTGCTCTGCCTGGCACCAGGGCCCAACCCTCTCTTTTTCCCAGGTTAAGACTCTTGGGGACCATGGTCTCAATAGCCTGCTAGCCTAAGGTACAGGTGTCTCCCTTTAGAGAGCTGTCTTGGCTTTGCAGGATGGTTGCATTGTCAGTTAAAGTAGTCCAGGTTTTTTCCTAGTTACTTAAGCTGCTTAGGTTTTCTGTTGTATACTTCTGTTTCTGTCCCATGATAAATATGTTAGAAGTCTTCTCTAGGCTTCTCACATTTTGATGTGTTTCTGCTTCAGCCTTATTTTGAGTAAGAATCTTGCTATTGAATGCATGCTGTATGGTTTGAAGCGCTAAGCTTGTGAGTAAGGAGGTAGCCAGATCGCTCCTCTTTACTCTTCCTGACTTGTGTGCTGCCATTGGTCTTGGAGTCATTTTTCATTTTAAAATATGCACCCATAATGCCAGAGAATTGTCAAGAAAAAAGAAATCATAGTATGAGTACGTTGTTTTTTTCCCTCTGTTGTAAATAAGATGCTTTGTATTCCTTTGTATATATTGCATTTTTTGTATTCCTTTGTATATATTGCATTTTATGTTTGCTTAAATTTTTCTTAGTGGTAAGTATATTGCCAAAAAATGTAGTTTTTTTTGCAGCTTCTATAAATGCATATTCGACACTAGTTTTATTGTGAGTGGAGTAAAATTCTCAAATGTTAGAATCTGAAATATTTCAGAAGCTTTTGTTAGTGATTACCTAGAGACCACAGAATCCCATTTTAAATAAACCTTGAAATGGGGGCAATTAGAAATTTTTAGGGGCTGGAGAGATGGCTCAGGGGTTAAGAGCATTGGCTGCTCTTCCAGAGGACCTGAGTTCAATTCCCATCTCCCACCTGGCGGCTCACAACCATCTATAGTGGAGTGTGATCCCCTCTTCTGGTATGCAGGAATACATGCAGAAAAATCATGCATAAAATATAAATAAATTAAAAAAAAAGAAAAAAAGAAAAATTTAAAGGAATCCTTTTTAAAGGATTTAGGGATGATGTAGTTAACTCATCAAATCAAATGATGCATGTATGGGTAGTTCATGTATGGGCGCCACATGCACATGCCTATGTTGCACTACAGAGTAGATCTACAAAGTACTGTAAGTCTAGAGATGTGAAGGTTGCTAGCGTGCTCTGTGCAGACTACAGGGAGGCGTGTGGGAATCTTCATGGGGAGTTAGCTTATTTTGTGTGGCTCCCTGGAAAAGATAGAGATAGTTGATTTTAAGATTACATAAAGAAGTTTTTACTAGGTAAGTTAAATCTTTAGTTAAGTTACTCATCAGGCTGCTCCTCAGTAGAGACGCAGATTTAACATAGACTTCCTCTAATGTTTCAGCAAGCATTCCAAACTTTTAAATTAGTTGTGAAAGGAGGATGGATGCTGTAGTGGGAAAAACAAAACAACAACCAGCCTAATCCAAAGAGACGTTTTCTCCATGTCCCAACACAGCAGCGAGCAGAGCTTTTCACTTCAGATGAGCCCCGTGGTTTGCGGTTATATAGGTCTCTTTGGTTCACTTACTTTGTACTTAACCTTGAGCTCAGACAAGCGCAGAGACAAAGACCTGGAGAATTTTCTTATCTGCTGCTTTGTTAGGAGAAAAATGACCAAGAAGTCAGCTCTTCTGGAGTGACTGGGTCCAGGAGCAGCCAAGGATATCTGAGATCTTACCTCTGTCAACCTTTGTTCAGAGCTTATGGCTTCCAAAGCCTGCTGGGTAATTGGAGCACTGCTTTCAAAGTGGCTTTCTATTTCTGACCTACCTGGGATTTCAAGAGAGAAACGGGGGGAATAATTATCTCGGAAAGTGTCTTTAAAGCACTTTAGGACATTCTTGGGCTGCGTTATCTGGCCGTTCCGAGTCTCACATTTAATAGAGGTAGAACTTAAGAAAGTTTTAGATCTCTGAATTTTCTAGCCATTTGAAAAGGCCATTTTTTGCTTATTTTTATTTTATTATTAATTTTTTTTTGTTTGGTTTTTCGAGACAGGGCTTCTCTGTCTAGTTTTGGTGGCTATCCTGGATCTTGCTCTATAGACCAGGCTGGCCTCAAACTCACAGAGATCTGCCTGGCTCTGCCTCCTGAGTGCTGGGATTAAAGGCGTGCACCACCGCCGCCCAGCTTATTTTATTATTAATTTTTTTATTAGCAACACATCTGAGAAACTGTCTCCTTTTTGAAAACAGCATCTTTGGAGCCTCAGGAATTTCTGGATGCTGAAGCAGGTATCCTGCATGCTCCATGACAGTAGCCTGCAGCTCTGATACTGGGGGGGGGGGGGAGAGCAAACTGCCTCCACATCTGTGGATTCCAGCACCAGGGTTCCATACAGCCAGTTTGAGAATCTGTGAAATAGATGGCATCTTTTCTGAAATGGACAGGCCTTTGCGTGACTTCATTCTCCAGATTACATTTATGTTGTGGGAGGCATTGTTAGCACACTAGAGATGATTTAAAGCATAGCTTTTGTGCAGATGTCATGCCATTTTGTTTATTATCTTTGTTTTTCTTTTCCTTTTTTGTTTTTTTAAGACAGGGTTTTACGCAGCTTTGTAGCCCAGACTGGTCTTGAACTTATTGCAAGCTTCCTGCCTTAGTCTCCTGAGTCCTGAGGTTACAGACATGAGCCAGCACGTCTGGGTTACATTCCATCTTTTTATATAAGGGAATTGAAGGTCTGGGTATCAGGGGTGGGGGCAGCCCCGGGACCAGCCTCTCCACAGGTCCTGGGGATGCCTCTGCCTGTTATGTGGCATTCTCTGCTTCTCACCTTGATCTTGGAAATTGTTTGTCTTAGTCACTTTCTATTGCTGTGATGAGATACCATGACCAAGGCAACTTAGAGAGGAAAATGTTTATTAGGGCTTACAGTTTCAGAGGGCCATGATAGTTCATGACCATCCTGGTGGGGAGCATGGTAGCAGGCAGGCATGGCACTGGAGCAGTAGCTGAGAGCTCTCACCTTGAGACAGCAACCACTAGGCAGAGAGAAAGGCTGAGTGAGAATGGCTTTAGAAACCTCAAAGCCCACCCCCCAGTGACATCTCCCCACAAGGCCACACCTCTAATCCTTCTGGGTGCCATTTTCATTTAAGCTATCAGATCATACTGTTTTAAGATTCATCCGTTGAATTGAGCCTGTATGATAATGAGTATTCAGAGACGAGTAATGCCTGGGGGGCACTCACCAACCTAAGACAGAGCACCTGTGTGGCCTGGGCAGGCGTCTCCATGACGGGTAAGGTGACCTGCTGACGTCCCATGCAACCCAAGTGAGAAGCTCATTTTTTAATAAAAGGGGGACTTGTAGGTCCCTGGCCCCCGTTCTGGGTAACTGTTGCCTTGCTTGCGGACCTTGACCTTGATATTCTCCCTATGCTAATTCCCTGCCAGGTTCCACCCTCCTGAATGCTTAAGGGAAGTTCCTTGCCTGGTACCCTGAATAATGGGCGTTAACAGATTAGAAGCAAGATTGTAAAACATCAGTAGGAACTTCTGCCCTCCGGGGTCCTCCCATTGTGCTGTAAGCCTGTATTTAAGACCTCCTCCCCCCTTAAATAAATGACATTCAGCATTTAAAATTAATATATATATATATATATATATATAATTGAATGAATACTGTGAATGTAATCTATGAATACCACAAATGTGATTAACATCATGAGTGTAATTAATGAATATCATGAGTGTAATTTAAAAAATAAATAAAGTAAAAAAAAAAGATTCATCCGTTGAAGTGTGTATCTCCTGCCTGTTCTGGTATTCTGAACACTCCTCCATAAGCAAAACTCTTAGTTAATAAGTGTGGCTAGGACAACTTTAGCAGACTTCCGTCTGGTTAGAGTTGGGAAGCTGAGGCCTTGTCCTTTGGACTGAGTTGATTAGTTCAGTAACTGGAGCCATTAAGCACCTGGGCTGCTTGTGTTAGCACCAGTATCTGAGGATACTGGCCTGGTCTGGTCTAGGCAGAGCAGTGTTTCTTGACCCGTGGGTTGAGACCCTGTTACGGGGGTCGCATATTAGGTGTCCTGCTTATCAGATGTTTATATTACGATTCATAACAATAGCAAAATTACAGTTATAAAGTAGTAACAAAATAATTTTATGAGTGGTGTCACCACAGCATGAGGAAGTGTATTAAAGGGCTGAAGCATTAGGAAGGTTGAGAAGCACCGAGGTAGAGCTTTCTTTTGCGGGGTGTGTCCTCACTGAGATCTCCTCAGACAGCAGAGGAGGAAGGCTGATTGAACAGTGTCTGGGGACCTCCAGGTATATTCTTCTTTTCTGAGTGCCCTTTTCTAGTGAAGGGCTATCTAAAGTACTGGCCTGCTTTAGAAGGCCTGGTACCATCTACAAAATCTTACATTGTGTATGTACTTTTACAGATACATTATGAAATCCATAATACTTCTCTTATTAAGATTTGTGGGCAATATTGCTCTAGAATGTGAACATTGACTTAAGTGAGCATACCTTTTTCTTTCTTAATTTTAAAAGCATCTTTGATATGTTTTTTGTAAGTCATCAGCCAGGAGCTAACATGAGTAATGCTCATTAACTAAATTCTGTGCTTTACATATGAAAACTTTCTCACAGGTTTCCCAAGTATTGTCTTTTGTTTTGCATTTCCCTTCGTTATGTGGACAGTCAGGTTTTTGTAGGTAAGCAAAGTATTGTTGAAGGGTCCCTGTTATTTCTCTTTACTTCTTTGCATCCCAGCCAACTGCTTCTAGTGAGGAGTGGTAACGGAAATGGAAAATCTCTCCTTTTTTCTTTCCCTGAAAACCCAGTTAGGAAGGATAACAGTGGTCACACTTTTACTGGAGCACATTCAGGAACCTTGTCCTTACTGAAGAGCGTTCATAGAGAAAAGACATGCAGAGGCTGTGCTGATATACGCAGGAGGGCGAAGACATGTTTTTGGACTGAAGGAATGGCTTAGTCAGTGTGATACCCAGAACACACATAAAAAAATAAGTGTGGCGGTACACACTTAAGACAGGCAGATTCATGGGGCTCCCTGGCCATCCAGTTTATCCTAATAGGTGAGCTCTGTGTCCCAGGGAGAGACCCTGTCTCAAAAACACAAGGTGATG